>CAUYTI010006277.1:0-17249 GCA_963575145.1 Galago senegalensis | reverse complement strand
GTCCCAGCTACTTGGGAGGCTGAGGCAGGAGACTCGCTTGAGCCCAGGAGTTGGAGGTTGCTGTGAGCTGTAATGCCACGGCACTCTACCCAGGGGGACGGCTTGAGACTCTGTCTTAAAAAAAAAAAAAAGTAATAACAATATAGTAATACTGTAATAAACTTTTGAAGTCAGGTAGTGTGATTCTCTGGCTTTGTTCTTTTTGTTCAGGAATGCTTTGATTATTTGAATCTTTTTTGGTATCATATGAATTTTAGGATTTTTTTCCTTATTCTGTGAAAAATGATGCTGATATTTCAATAAAGATTCAGCTGAATCTGTAGACTGTTTTGGGCAGCGTGATCGTTTTAACAGTATTACTCCTTTTGACTCATGAGTATGGGACATCTTTCCACATTTCCATTTGCTTCAGTCTCCTTCAATTTCCTTCTTCAGGGCTCTGTAGTTTTCCTTGTAGAGATTTTTTATCTTCTTGGTTAAGTTTATTCCTAAATCTTTAATTTTTTGTAGCTGTTATAAGCGGGATTACCTTCTCAGCTAGTTTATTATTGGTGTATAGAAATGCGGCTAATTTCTGTATGCTGATTTTGCATCTGCAACTTTACTAAATTTAGTTATCAGACCTGAGTTTTTTTTGTGGAACTTGTAGTTTTTTCTAGATATAAGGTCATGTTGGGCTGGGTGTGCTGGCTCATGCCTGTAATCCCAGTACTTTGGGATGTCAAGTTTAGAGAATTGCTGAGGCCTGGGGTTCAAGATCTGCCAAGGTAACATGATGAGACTGTTTTTATAAAAAGCAAGAAAAAATTGGCTGGGCGTGATGGTGTGCACCTGTAGCCCCAGCTACTCAGGAGGCTGAGGGAGGAGGATTGCTTGAGCCTAGGAGTTCAAGGCTGCAGTGAGCTATGATCATGTCACTGCAATCTAGCCAAGGTGACAGAGTGAGATCCTGTTTCAAAGAGAATCTTATCAGCAAAGAGGAACATTTCATTTCCTCTTTTACAACTCAGATACCTTTTATTTTGTTCTGTTGCCTGATTTCTCTGAGTAAGACTTCCAGTATTTTTTATTTTTATTTTTTAAATATATTTTATTAAATCGTCACCGTGTACATTAATGCAATCATGGGGTACGATGTGCTAGTTTTACATACACTTTGAAATACTTTCATCAAAGTAGTTAACATCGGCTTCACCACATTTTCTGTTATTGTGTTAGGATATCTATATAACTATAGATTATATAGATTTAACACGTACCCTTGTAACTGCACCGTAGGTGTGGTCCCACCAATTACCTTCCCAGGACTTCCAGTGTTAAATGTTGAATAGAAATGGTGGCAGTGGGCGCCCTTGTCTCATTCTAGTTCTTGAAGGGAATGGATTCAACATTTTCTCGTTCAATTGGCTCTGAGTTTGTCAGGCAGGCAGTCTCCAAGTTCTAAACATCTGACTTAATGTAAGACTCACACTGTGAACAGAGGCTACTACAAGTCCCTGAGTACAAACATCTGATGTATGTTCAAGGTGCACTTATGAATAAAGACTGTTATAGGTAAGAGGAAAATGTACCTTTTCCAACTTATATACAAATTCAACTTATGAACAAAGCTACAGAACCTATCTCATTAT
Source organism: Galago senegalensis (assembly GCA_963575145.1). Classification (NCBI taxonomy): domain Eukaryota; kingdom Metazoa; phylum Chordata; class Mammalia; order Primates; family Galagidae; genus Galago; species Galago senegalensis. The sequence continues at coordinate 15,618 of CAUYTI010006277.1, read as the reverse complement.
TAACCCAGGGACCGCCTTTTATTATTTTGAAGTATATTTCATCTGTGTCCAGTTCATTGAGGCTGTTTATCACAAAGGGTGCTGGAATTTATTGAAAGCTTTCTCTGCATCTACTGAGATGACCACATGATTTTTGTTTTTGCTTCTGTTTATGTGATGAATTTAATTTATTGACTTGCATATGTTAAACCACACTTGGATCTCTGTGATAAAACCACCTTGATCATGGCGAATTATCCTTTTTTGTGCAATTGGATTTGGTTTGCTAGTATTTTATTGAACATTCACTAGCAACATTGGTGTGGGGGCTTCTTTTTTGTTGCACCTTTTCCTGGCTTTGGTATTAGTGTGATATTGGTTTAGGGAGGATTCCCCCCTTCTTGATCTTTTGCAAGAGTTCTGGTGGAATTGACACTAGTTTTTCTTTGTATGTCTGGTAGAATTATTGGCTGTGAATCCATCTGGTCCTTTTTTTTTTTTTTTTGATTGGGAGATTTTTTTTGTTGTTGCAGTTTTTGGCCAGGGCTGGGTTTGAACCCGCCACCTCCGGCATATGGGGCCAGTGCCCTACTCTTTTGAGCCACAGGTGCCACCCAAGGAGATTTTTTTATTATTGATTCATTCTCACTACTTGTTATTGGTTTATTCAGGAGTTATAGTTCTTCCTGGTTTTAACTTGGGAGATTGTCTACTTATAAGAATTCGTTCATTTTCTCTAAGTTTTCTTCTTTGTAAGTGTGTAGTTGTTCATCACAGTCTCTGATGATCTTTTGTATTTTTCTGGCATCTAAAGTTTAAAGTTTTCTTTCTTTCTCTTTCTCCCTCCCTCCCTCCTTTCCTTCCTTCTTTCTTTTTTTCTTTCTTTCTTTCAGAAAGAGTCTTGTTCTGTCACCTGCAACCTCAAACTCATAGGCTTAAGCAATTTTCCTGCTTTAGCTTCCTGAGTAGCTAGGACTAAAGACATGTGCCCCCATGCCTGGCTAATTTTTTCTGTTTTTAGTAGAGACAAGGGTCTAGGTGTTTCTCAGGCTCACACCAAAGTCCTGAAAATCACTGTCCCCAGAATAACTTACAGGCCTGAGTTACATAACCATCCCTGAGTCAATAACCGTGGCAGGGCTTGTAATTTTGATGATATGCTTAAACCAATTAGTGTTTAAGTCTCATTCCTGCCTCCTCCTTCCTAAAGCAGGAAATGGAATAATTATCTCCCTAACTATGTGGCTGGGAATTAAGGATTTTGTTAGGGGTAAGAAAATGGGATTGAATATTGTGACAGAAATAAACATTGTTATTTTAAGTGAATAAGTATTCATGATAATTATTAATTGAAAAAGGTTCTTTATATTTTTACCAATCAGTATAAGTCTCTTTAGCCATTTATAAGTAATAAGGACTAAGCATTATAAAACACATGTCTTCTGGGACAGTTAGAATTGCCTGGTTTATTACAAATACTCTCATAATGTACATAAAATATAAATATTTGGTGAGCTGGTCCAATATCTAACAAAATAACAGATGAGACTTTACAAAATAAGGAATCATTCTAAATTTATTTAAAGGTGAAGTTTAAGGAATATAAGAATAATATATTTCTGGTTGCTGTTTGTGCCCATTTTTTCTCTCAATTAGTTCAAGTTTCTGTATCAGTTGTATTTAAAAGATTCAGAACATTCTCTTCTTCCTGAGTTTTTTTTTTTTTTGCCTGCTGAAAATCCATGTTTTATTACTTTCAAGGTTAGAAGAGATTTTCTTAATGTGTTCCTCCTTGGTTTTGTGCATTTTCTAAAAGAGGCAGATGAGAACGTTATTCACTATACGTGATGACCTTGATTTCCACCCTATACTTTTCTGAGCACCAGGGATCTACATATATTGCTGATTGCGTATCTTAACCTGTTTTTTTCTGTTTTAAACTCAACATGTCTAAAACTGAACTTCATCTCTCCTTTCTCCCACATGTCTTGTTTTTGACCTTTTCCTGAGCTGACTGAAGGCATCATCGTCTACCCGGTGTCCTAGTCAGAATCCCAGAAGTTGTCCTGTGCTGCGTCCCCTCCTGTGGCCCTCCCACCCTTTGCAGTACAGCATCAGTTCATATATTCTACCTCAGCGTCTCTCCTAGCTTTTTTTTTTTTTTTTTTGAGACAGAGTCTCAATATTTTGCCCTGGGTAGAGTGCCGTGGCGTCACAGCTCACAGCAACCTCAAGCTCTTGAGCTTAAACGATTCTCTTGCCTCAGGCTCCCAAGTAGCTGGGATTACAGCTTCTGCCACAATGCCCGGCTAGTTTTCTGTTGCCATTGTCATTGTTGCTTAGCTGGCCCGGGCACCACTATATGTATGTGGCTGGCACCATAACCACTGTGCTACGGGCACTGAGCCAGCATCTCTCCTGTTGATCCACTTTCTTCCATCCCCACAACTATTGCTTTTATTTATGTTCTTTTCATACGTCATCTTGATTCTGGGAGAAGTCTCTAACTAGCCTCCTTGTTCTAGCCTGACATCTGTTCATTATATTTTCCAGATGTTTGCAAGAGCACCTTTTGAAAAATACAAAATTTATCATGCTCTTCTGCTTCAGTGGCTCCCCACATCTCTCAGGATACCATCAACCCATTAAAACATGGATCCATTAAAACATTCTCCAGAAAGTCTTCTTTTCCCTGGCTCCTGATTGATTAACTGTCCAGGGAACCCTTGCTCCATATTCCTTTTACACTAGATCGAAGCTGTGGAGTTTCTTCTGGTTCCTACTCCTGCCAGGCGATTTCACACTTCCGTGCATTTGATTCTGCTTTCTCTCTGCTTGGACTGTCTCTTCCCCAATTTTCTATTTATTAGACACCTGTTGATCTTTCAGGAGAGTGTATGTTGTTGTTTGAGGGCTTATATTCTGAGGCATATGGACCTGGGGTTGAGTCCGGAATCTCTAATTACTAACCGTATAGCTTTGGTCAGTTCACTTAACCTTCTGGAACCTCAATTTTTTTTAAATCTGTAAACTGGGGAGAGTAATATTACTCCAAATGGTTGTTGTAAGGACTAAATTAAAAGGAGCTAATGGACTTAAGTGCTTAGCAGTGTGCTTGACACATTGCAATTATTCCATAAATAGTAACTTCTCTGACTCAACTCAACTTTATCTAGCAAAATGTTTCTGGACCCCTTCCCCTCTATGGGAGTAAGCCATTTTCTGTCCATTATTGAGGTGTTATCTCTTTTAACTCCAGGCCTGTCATCCTTCCATAGCCCGCGCTGTGGTGCTGGAGCTGCCACCCTGCAAACCACGTTTCTGCTGGGTCAGCGGTCTCCACCTTAGGCTCCACCAGCGAGGGTGCCGATGGGACTGCACTGCTGATGGAGGGAGAAGGGACTTGCTCCTTTCTGCTGGATTCATGTTGGCTTCCTAATTCTGTCAGGACCGCCCTTGCTTTAGTTTACCCTGCAGTGGCAAGGTTGAGTCCACTAGCAGCAACTGAGTCCAGTTTGCAGTTTCTCTAACATTGGCGGGATCAGCCCAGCCCCCAACTCCCTCAGAGACACATTAGGCGAGCAGTGCCCTCCTTAAATGTCCCAGGCACACGAGGCCCTTCGTTCAACCTTCTGAATTTTTAATAATCTCAATGTCTTCCCTTTATTTTCCCAACTCTAGGGGTAGTACTGGCTTCTTACAGTGGGCATTTTTTTTAGCTTTTCAGCTTCTAATTATCTCTATTAAAAATAGCTAGTGTGGTCTCTATGTCTGGTAAAGTCCACTCTCCCTAAGTGGACCTTACCAGACACTGACAGCATATCCTTGCTTTGTTTCCTTACTGGGATGTGTTTTTCTGTCCCAAGTGCCTTCATAATTAACTGATGCATGATGAAACTGTACATGTGGCATATAGATGCCCATAGAATATCTCTACCTAAATATCTTTCTCCATGTCCCACACTCATCATTTTTGTTCATCACTACATCGGCAGTTTTTACTTTCTTTATATTAGTCAGTGGCATGTACTTTAAAAAATTTTTTGAGGCAGAGTCTCACTCAGTTACCCCAGGCTAGAGAGCCCTGGTGTCAGCCTAGCTCACAGCAACCTCAAACTCCTGGGCTCAAGTGATCCTCCCATCTCAGCCTCCCAAGTAGCTGGGACTACAGGAGCCTGCCACAATGCCTGGCTGGTTTTTCTATTTTTAGTAGAGATGGGGGTCTCACTCTTGCTCAGGCTGGTATTCAACTCTTGAGTTCAAGGGATCCTCTTGTGTTGGCCCCCCAGGGTGTTAGGATTACAGGTGTGAGCCACTATGCCTGGTCCAATGTGTGTTTCTTGAATAAATTTGATGCACACTGTTTTAAATTTGATCTTTGCAGCAATTAAACCAATGTGAGCAAATGAAAATTACTAACATCTTGGTACTTTGTTACTTGAATAGCTGAGAAATTTTGATTTCAAAGATATATTAATATAATTCATTTTAGAATCTAAATCTTTAAAAGTAAGCAGAAGAGATACACTAGATTAGGAATTAGGAAACCTAGATCCTATTCCTTTTATTTCATACTAAGTTTTATAAGTCATCAATCTTTAAGATTCTCTGTCAATAAAATAGAGAAATAATCATTTCTTTTATATATGTCAGAGATACTTACTGTATACACAAACATACATATTAGACAATATATCCAAAAGTTATTAGGATTTTAAAGAATTTAGAATCAATCATTATACTAAGGTTAACATATTTGAAAGACTACTTCCTCCCTCCTAATCTAATTATAACAGATTTGTTCAAAGAACCAGCCATAAAAGAAGCTTAAACTGTGTTGAAAATTTTAGACTGTTTAACTTAATATAAAAAACTCATTTAAATAATATTGACTCAAGTAAATAATATTGACTAGAAGTTGGAAGAATTTTAATTCTACAGTTATTATACTATTATATTATGTACAATAACTGTGTAATTGTTACGTGAGATCATCTATTTTTTGGAGAAGCTATCCCTGACTTGTATAACTGTTTAAAAAACAGTCTTTGGTGTAAAGGAATGATAAAGCAACTCAATTTTACTGATGTAGAAATTGGGCAGGGGTACGAAGAATTATTCTATGTATAATAGTGAATGGATGAGGGAGCAGATCAAGTAATAAATTTTAAATTATTTCATTTTTCATGCTGGATCAATGTTTGCTATTGCAGAAATTTTTCTTGAGTAATTTTGGTTTTGAGAAAATTAGAATTGATTTATTTGTAATGTAGAATTCAGAATAGAAACAACTGGGTGCCATGCTGAATAATAAACTAAAATATAGATTTCTTGTCCCAGTATTTAAAAGACATCACTTTGGAAGAACTGTAGTTAACCCAATTTCTTATCTGGGTGAATATGAATGATATATATACATATATATATATAGTATAGTGTATTTTTATTCCTTAAAAATAAAATAAGGAAACTGGAAGCTAATATTTAACTTTAGTAAAAATCACACGGGGAACTCTTTACTTGTTCAGTCATTCAACATGATTGAGTTCATGCCCCAATCAGGGGGGCAAAACAAACTGGTACCAGACGCTGGGGACATAATGATGAAAAGACTCGGTCCCTGTCTGGGTGCACACTGCTGTCACAATGTACCTGAGACGGGGTGGCTTATAAACAACAGAAATTTATTTGTGACAGTCCTTAAGGCTGGCAGGCTGAGACCAGGGCCCCAGCACGGTGCGGTTCTGCTGAGAGTCCTCTTCCAGCTTGCAGAGGGGCGTCTTCTTGACGTATCTTCACATGGCAGAAAGAGAGGGACAGAGCTCTTTGGGGTTCCTTCCAGAGGGCACTGATTGCACTCATGAAGGCTCCACCTTCATGACCTTCTTATCTCTCCAAGATCCCGCCTCCTAATATTATTACTCTAGGAGTGAGAATTTTGGGAGGATCCAAAGATTCCAGGCATAACAGCTTCTACCCTCTGAGAGCGTGGGTTCTAGTAAGGAGGAACATATTTACAATGTGACAAGTGCTTATTGCAGAATGTCTTCTGGCCCAGTTCTTACAAGTGGTTTCTTAACTTATGTACATTGACCGAACTGGTGCTCAATTTCCACCATGTGATTGACATAGGAGCAAAACAACTAGTTGACTTGGTGGTGTGGACAGATCCACCACCCATTTGCCCAGTGTGATCAGGACCATAAACATTTGGGCTCAGCCAGAGCATTTCCCTCCACAGGATGAAAGCAGCCCAGGAAACTCCAATCTAGGGGATGTTAGAGCAGAAAGGGTTATAAGTAATGAGGATGGGAGAAGGTTAATTTCTATGTGATTGAGACTCAGCTATCTTCCCATCCCGCTCGCCCATGCACACCCTCATAAACTCCGTACTGGTCCTTCTAACCTCAAGACTGTTGTTACACTTGAGCTGTGGGGTAGAATGGGGTGGGCTTATCTCCCATCAATCCATTTCTTTCTAAGGCAGTGGTTCTCCACCTGTGGGTTATGACCCACAGGAACTGTATTAAAGGGCTGTGGCATTAGGAAGGTTAAGAACCACTGCTTTACGGTATGGAGAAAGGAGGTTAACTGTTTGAGGCTATGGAGTTTGGTTATCAGAACTTTTGTCAAGTTGTGCTTATAAATTCAATGTTATCTCTTTTTTTTTTTTGAGATGGAGCCTCAAGCTATCCCCCTGGGTAGAGTGCCATGGCATCACGCTCACAGCAACCTCCAACTCCTGGGCTCAAACGAGTCTCTCCTGGCTCAGCCTCCCAAGTAGCTGGGACCACAGGCGCCCACCACAATGCCTGGCCATTTTTTTTTTTTTTTTGGTTGCAGCCGTCATTGTTGTCTGGCAGGCCCGGGCTGGGGATTTGAACCTGCCACCTTAGGTGTATGTGGCTGGTGCCCTAGCCGCTTGAGCCACAGGCGCTGAGCCTCAATGTTATCTCTTTTATCTCATCAGATTCAGAGAACATCACTGTGTCTTTTATGGGGAGAAAATTTCCAAAACATAGACTCACACCCTGCTCTCCTTTCCCTATCTTCAATTATCACCCGCAGAGTTTTTAAGAAATGTCATCTGCCTTGCTAAAAGAGACTATTGAACACATCTCTGTTAAAACACTAATGAGAGACTAGGGGGGATGTATACCTCTATTAGAGTCCTTATCTCTGAGTATTGCAGGAATCTACTTACCTTTTTTTCTATGGACTCTAAATATCATGAAGGCAGAGACTCATTCTGTTTGTCTATGTCCTCCTAGTACTTGGCACAGAGCCCCCACAGGGTAGTAGAGCTCAATAAATATTTGGTGAGCCAAAATATATAGGATGAAAGAGTAGATATTTAAAACAATTACTTAGTTATAATGGAATTTCATTGTATGGTTTTTGCTTGATGTCCGATTTCAAACAAGTCATTATTCTTTTCTGAAAGGGCTGATAATGTCATTTTATAATCTTTTGATTAAATCAAATGTACCAGCATTTTCTTTCCAATATATCAGCTTATTATTCTGTAGTTCAGTTATCTCTCTCTAGGTAATGAGGAGCTCTGGACTCTAAGGGACAGAAGCTGTACATAATTTGAATGTATTATACTCAAGGCAAAGTTTCTTTTTAGGTAAAATTATACTGCATTTTTTTTTCAAGTGGAAGTTAACATTAACATTCACAGGAGAGTTTTTATGCACATTACAAGTCTTTGACTTTCATTTATTTGTGACCTATTTTTACAAAAAAATTAAATAGCAATCCAAAAAAGAAAGTAATGAGGCATACATGAAACCAGTTAATACAGAGGGAGAAAATGATCCAGTTATGACTTTGATATTACCCCCAAGATTCCTCTCAACATAATCATCTGAGATGATTTGTTCATTCTGATGGTGTTTACTCCATTCTAACCTGGCCATAAACACAGTGTTGAGTCATCACCACCTATGATGAGCTTACTTAGAGGATTTTACTTAAAAGGCTAGCGACATTTACTATATAGATGGCTACTCATAAGAGTTAGATGAATTTGTTCACTGTAAAATGTAAAAGGACAAATGTCTTCAGAGATTATAATGGGAAAATCAAGTTAATTGAATTGTATACTTGGTATTTAATGTTGTAGATAAATTTTTATGTGTAAGCAATTATTAGACAGTCCCTAGTAATAAAATTATACTCATTTTAAAGATTTTTCTTGACTTTAAAGTTTTTCTTTTTAGATCAGATAGTCAAAGGGCATATTTCAAAAATATCAATGTATTTTCCCAAAGTAATTGGCCATTTGCCCCCCTCAAGCCTCAGTAGAAAATTAGAAAATTCGTAACTCATCCAATAACTGAGAATAAAAAATTCTATCCATTTTAGGTTTATTCTTTGGTTACTATGCCTGCATTTCTTATCTAATGGATAGACATCTCAGAATATTTACTCTGGTTTTGAGAATTATCTTAAGATGGAGGAGAGAAGAAGGGAAGAGTGAGGTCTCAGGCCCTGTTCTATTTTATATTCTATTTCTAGGGACTATAAGGGACTCTGTTAAAATCTGCAGTTATTGAGTTAATATGTAAAGTCTTGACTACTATTCCTTTTTGAGATTATGGTAGATACTACCATGATACAAGAAATTCTCTAGGAAATGAAGCATTTTAATAAACATGGAAATTATTTTGGCATTAGTACTAAACTTCAGATTAAAATCATGGCACTGATTAATAAAAATGTCAAGTACTGGCAAAAATGTTAGAAATGGGAAAAATTTTTCAGCCTGTCTGAGAGATAATGTGTTATTACCTGAAAATCATTTCATTAAAGGTAAACATTTGTTTTAGTTTCTAGATTCACACTTCATGTAAAGCCAACACTGAAAATAAGGTTATTAGTCTTAGTGGAATTTGTGTCTCTGCTCCCATAAAGGTCATCTAAATTTTCCCAGATGTTATGATTAATTTCCATTATTGCTCTTAGCTTATCTTTATTTCCAGTTCCCCATTTTCTTTTTCCTATCTTTCCCTATTCTATCAGAACAAATTCTACTTCTCATGTGTGTTCCAAGGAGGGATTAGAATTACTTTATAATGGAAAAGTTTTATTTGAGCTTCATTCTCTCTTCCTCTTTTTGGCTGGGTGCCTCCATTTTCTGCTTGCTCAAAACCTTGCTCAGGGTATTTTTACTATTGTCTTTTATGCTGAACTGAAAAATGAAATGAAGCCTCAGCCTCAAGTCTTTCAAATATCATCTTGTGGCCCTTCAAATTCTCTGTACATTGGTCTTTGAGTCCTTCATTTCTAAGCTTAATTTGCAGCTGTGTTTCTCTTTTTATTAGATTTTACCTACACTTTAAAATCAGAATCCTGTAAACAGATAATTTTAAGGGAGCTTAATAAGAGACTGCTTACCAGGGTTTGGGGAAATCTGGATTATTTCAGTTACCCCAGGGCTAGTCATAGCTGATTATTGCTCTAGCACATGATTTAAACTGATTTACTAGGAGGCCCCTTGGCAAGAAACTGGGGAATCCTTCAGTCCAACCACCTGCAAGGAACTAAATCCCACTGACACCATAAGAGTGAGTTGGAAGTGGATCCTCCCTCAGTTGAGCCGTCAGATGAAACCACAACTCCAGCTAACACATTGATTATAGTCTTGTGAGAGACTTTGAGGGAAGAGGACCCAGAAACTATGAAATAATAAATGTTTTTATTTATTTATTTATTCATTTATTTAGAGACAGAGTCTTACTTTGTCACCCTCAGTAGAATGCCATGACATCATAGCTCACAACAACCTCAGTTCCTGGGCTCAAGCAATCCTCTTGCCTTAGCATCCTGAGTAGTTGGAATTATAGGTGCCTGCCACAATATCCAGCTATTTTTAGAGATAGTGTCTCACTTTTGCTCAGGCTGGTCTCGAATTCCTGAGCTCAGGCAATCTGCTCACTTCAGCCTCCCAGAGTGCTAGAATTATAGGCATGAGCCACCATGCTGACCTGCTCTTTTACTTTAAACTGAGAAGTTTGGGGGCTACTTGCTATATAGTAGTAGGTAAAGAATTCAAGGGCTTAGGGGAAGTAATGGTTCCTGGAGGCAGAGATGGCTATGTGGAGGTCCCCTGCTAGGGGTTGTAGCTTTCAGTCAAGGGTTATTTTCAACATGCAGGTAGCTGAGGGTGGTGGTGGTAATTACTCTGATCTTGATAACTCTCTCTGAGTCCTGCTGGAGCTCTTTCTTTGCTGGATCCAGTCAGAGGACAGAAGGCAAAAGACTCTTTTGATGAGGTCTACATAGGTCATCCTACCATGGCTCAGAGGAGTGCAGAGAAAGGGGGTGAGTTTGGAAGATGTGTAACACAGGCAAAGGAATGAACCTGTTTGTACTTTCTGTTCAACCTGAGGAACACACAGCTGAAACCCTCTCTACCCCTCCTGAGCCCATTGTTCTCCCTTTACCCACAGATAGTTATGGTCCTCATTCTGTGCTATCATTCCCCATAGTTTTAAAATTTTATCTGTTTATTAAGTTTTCATGATCAAAGTGACCTGCAGTATATCAGGTAATGCTAAAATAATGTTTTGTCCTTTTATTGGTTTATTTTGTTATTTTTTGCAGACAAGATTGCTGGTCTGTGTGCACCAAGGGTGCCTTTCCCAAATTATGCTGGATAAATTAAAGAATAATATGGTTCTGTTCATTCTATAGTGGCAGTCAACAAATTTACTATAAAGGATTAAGGAGTAAATATTTCAGGCTTTGTGAACTCTGAGGCCTCTGTCATACTATTCACCTCCAGCATTGTATTCTAGAAAGCAATATGTAGGTGAATTAGTATTTTTTTCAGTAAAATTTTATGAGCAAAATTAAGTGTCAGGCTAGATTTTGCCTGTGGGTTGTATCCTGAATCTCTAGAACTCCTGAGATTTAGCCATCCTGGTGGTTTAGCCATCCCATAGCCATCCTGGTGGCGTATGCACCTTTAGGGAGGGGATAATTTTGAGCATAACATTCTAAAATGATGATATTACCATGGGAAAAGCAGCTTTGCTGAGGGATCCTCTAAAAGCAGGTGATATGGGCAAGAGGGATGTGGGCCAGAACCTTTAGAAGAAGCTGTGTCCTGGGAGAGAGTAGACTCCCAGCGAACCCTGGAGGGGGACAAGCCTGAGAAGGTGTATGCATGTGCTGCATGTGTGTAGGGAGCAGGGGGACTCTGAAGGGAATTTTGTGCTATTAAACTGCCAGTCTGACATTGATAGGATACTTCTTCTGCCCACAAACAATGAGTAAGGGCACTGTATGAGATTTTGTGTCACGTGATGATTACATAAGTAGCTCATCTCATTTTCCTTATATGGCCTTCCCAACATTCAGTTACCCTGAGGTGTCAGTTGTCCATTTTCTTTCCTTCCTTCCTTCCCTCCTTCCTTCCCTCCCTCCCTCCCTCCCTCCCTCCTTCCTTCCTTCCTTCCTTCCTTCCTTCCTTCCTTCCTTCCCTCCCTCCCTCTTTCCTATTCAAGAAGAGTCTTATGGAACACAAATTCTAGAATTTGTTCTGAAAGAAAACAAAGGTGTTCCATGATCAAAATTTTCTAAACAAAGACACTTCCCTCCAAAAGAACTCAATTGCTGGCTGTAAGATGCTCAATTATTTTATCTTGGTAGCTAAAAGACAAAATTTGAGTCGTTCTGTTGGAGGAAATGCTTTGTTTAGAAACGTAGCTTGGTAAACAGTTGGAAGGCAGGGATTGGAAGGAGAGAAGGAATCAGATGAATAGTTAATCTTATGTGCTTTAAAAATAAAGACCACATAATTTAAGAGGGGAGAAAAATCCAAGAAAAGTAGAGAAGAGAGGGAAGGTTGGGAGTAAGCACAAGGAGAGAGATTAGGCAATATGTGAGGACCATGGCGTAAATGACCAAGGGTGGCCGATGAGAGATTCTTGCTGCAGTGGTGACTGGAGGACCTTTAAGAATGGAGATGTCTAGTCTTTGATTCTAAGGTGTTTACATTTCTGTGATGTAATGCTCCTTGCCTCTCCAGGCCTTTAGGAAAGTCTGATATTTTTATGGAGACTTATTTGGTATGCTTGTGATTGTGGGAAATAAAGGCCAGTTAAGGAAGCATGGCAAGCTTCACACATACTCCTTGGCTACAAGAAAAGGAATGTTAGGAAGAAGAGGAAAAGGAGTCAAGAAGCTCCAGATGAAAATGAGATGTGAAGTGAATGGCAGTCTTTGGGGAAACTGAGGTGACCCAGATAAGAATAAAGTTGGCCCTAAGCCCTTTGATCAAATAAATTAGAAGGAGGTGAATATGTAACACCTGGATTGCATTCCTATCATGGATTCCTAAGGACTGTTTAAAAATTCTGGAAGTCCTGGAGTAAAGACAACAATGGCAGTGAAAACCTGCTTAATTTCATTTATTCTAGCATTTTCCAAATTTATTTGGCCATGAATACCTTTTCTGAAGTCTACTAATGTTTTATAGAACCATGTTCTAAGGAATACTCTTAGCTTTTAAACCATTTTTATGCTTGTGACCAAATCCTTCATTCATAATCTTTAAGATATACTTTACAAGAGAATTTTGAAGTCTACTGATTCTTGTGAAAACCAGCTCTAAGATGTCCAGACTTTCGAATAGAAAGGGAACATGAAGATCAGCTTACAGAGGTATGGAAGGGAGAGAGAACCAGGCTATGCCCAGATTGTCGGCTGGATCCACTGGGCAGGCAATGGAGTGCTGTTAAGGAAAGGGAAATCTAGTGATGGGGCAGGTCAGGGCAGGCCTGGTGGTCAGGGTCATGCTAAAAATTCAGTCTTTAACATGAGATTGTAGGATGTTGGCAGGATCTTTATGTTAAGATAGCAAGTGGATATGAAGGCTATATGAGTCAGAAATTACCAGGAGACAACTGAACTGTTGATTTCATAGGTAGATCCTCTTTGAGGCCTGGGAGAGGATGAGTTTGCCTCATCAGAAAATTTAGAGAAAAAGTAGAAGAAAACTAAAAACAAGCAAACAAATAAAAAAAAAAATAGAAGACAGCTTAGTGTCAAGCCTAAAGGAATCTAATATTTCAAGATTGCATAGATGAGGAAGAGCCAGCAAAGGAAGCTTTAAGATACCAGAAGACAAAGAAAAAAAAAATGAGAGTCCAAGAGAAGAGGGTGTATCAAGAAGGATACAGAGGCTCGCTGGGTCAAGAGCTGCTGAGAAGTCAAATTAGAAGGAGGAATGATATCATTTAGCTCTCTGATAAATGAAGCACCATATTAGATGCTTTAACACAGGAAATTCTCACAAAAATCATGAGAATTTATTTTATAGTTGAGAGAACAGGCTCAGACAAATGCAAGAGTTCAAAGCTTAAAGCCTCTGTGCACGAGGCTGTCCTGCCTTCCGAAGATTCCTGTCTCAATGCTAGTGTTGGCGTTTCCTATGGCTGATCAACACATCTTGATAATTCACATTATAAAATGTGATGATTCTTGACTGTACATTTTTAGCTTACTTTTAGCTTACAATGGCTACATTTTGACCTTATTAATCCTTGATGGAGGATGAGAAGAGATAAGGTATTTCCTAAAAGATTTTTTAAAGAAGACCAATAAAATTGTAACTGTTGTTAAAAGGAGGCTATAAAATTTAAACCCAGGCAACTCTATCCTCTATTAACACGGAAAAATTACGGTATATCATAGTTCATTCCGAAGTTTATCACCACAGATATTGAATAAAGTATGTTATGACATTATATTGACATCCTACTTCCACCAATAACTCAGGTACTGGAAAATTTATGTGGTGCTGTCAGGTAAGCCACAATTCTTGGTATAATTCTCAGTAAGTGTTGTTGAAAACTAATGGATGCAAACAACGTGATACAGTTAAATACTTGAGCAAAGAGAAGCACTTCCATGCAGTCTCACTGTTCTGGAAGGTGTATAAAAGTTGGATTAAAACATGAGTTTGATCTCTAGATTTTTTTCCTTGGGATGTTGTGAAACGTTGCAGAATAGATAGTTCTAGAATGGCATGTTGACTAGTGTCAGGTGAAACTTCTCAGTTTCATTGTAGGTGGGCTGTAAATAAACTATTACCAGCTGATTTTTCCCATGTCTACAGCACCGTTTGATTCTACTGTGAATTGTTCAGTTATTTCTCACATGAATATATTTGGCTGCCAGGCTATGGATTTTTATAGAATCAATTAAGATTCTACTACCCAGCAGGCTGAATACCATTTTAGTTTCATTTTATTTTATTTTTTTTTTGTAACAAAAACCTTTTGTCCAAATTTCAGAAATAAAATCCTGGTTCTATAGCTGCTATGCCAGGACCAATTGTTTTGAAGTAGCACAAACTGGGACATAGTGGAACTTTAACAAATGCAGCACTGATGCTGCTGACACCAGGGAGAGCACATTTACATTCTAGATCATCATTCATCTTCTGCCTTCTTGCAAAATACATGTCCCGACTTGAGCCATGTCACCTATGGCTCGCAGATGCTATTGCACCATTCTGGGGACAGAAGTGCAGTAGGTCATGTTAGAAGCAAGAATTCTGGAACCAGGGAGCCTGGGCTTAAATCCTTGCTCCTTCTAATATGGCTGTGTGACTTTAGAGAAGTTGATTATTTTTTCTGCGTCTCAATTTCCTTATCTGTTAAATGATGATAATAGTTCCTGCCTCATAGTCTTGTTATGCAGTTTTTATGCCTGGCACAAATAAAGCCCTCGGAAACTTAATCTATCAAATATTCAGAGCCTTTGCCCATCTTTTAGTCAGATCATTTGATTTTTTCCAATTGAGTAGTTGGAGTTCCTTGTGTATTCTAGTTATTAGTTTCTTGTCAGATGGGTAGTTTGCAAATATTCTCTCCGTTTCTTTGGGTTGTGTCTTCATTTTGTTGATTGCTGTGCAGAAGCTTTTTAGTTTGATCTGATCCCATTTGTCCAATTTTGCTTTGTTGCCTTTGCTTTGGGAGTATTACTCAAGAAGTTCTTCCCTTGACCAACGTCGTGAAGCATTTCCCTAAAGCTTTATTTTAGTAGTTTCATAGTTTCAGGTCTTAGATTTAAGTCTTTAGTCCATTTTGATTGGATTTTTGCATATGGAGAGAGATATGGGTCTAGTTTCATTCTTCTGTATATAGTTTCCTAGCACCATTTCTTGAAGGGACTATTTTTCCCCCACTGTCTGTTCTTGAGAACTTGTTAAAGATATATGCACTATAGATGTGTGGGTTTATTTTTTGATTCTCTAGTCTGTTCTATTGGTCTGGTTGTCTGTTTTTATGCCATGCTGTTTTGATTACTATAGCTCTGCAGTATAGCTTGAAGTCAGATAATGTGATTCTTCCATTATGAAGGAATTGCTTAGATACGTTCCTTCTATACCCAATTTTTAAAGAGTTTTTTATTATAAAGGGACATTGAATTTTACTGAATATTTTTCCATCATCAATTTTTTTTTTTTTTTTATTTTATTTTATTTTTTTTTATTGAGTGTTAACTATGTACATTGATACTCTTCTGGGGTACAGTGTGGGGTTTTCACATGCATTCTGAAATACTTCCATCAAACTGGTCAACACAGCCTTCATGTCATTTTCTCAGTTATTGCTTTAA
>CAUYTI010006273.1:0-43666 GCA_963575145.1 Galago senegalensis | reverse complement strand
GCTGGAGGGTGCCGTGGCACGCCAGCAGGGGTAGGAGGTCCAGTTTTTAGGGGGTCTCTCCCGTGGAATAGCGTGGGAGGAAGTTAGAACTCTGCGCGCTTGTTTGTAGGGAGTAAACTGCGCGAGCCCTTGTTGTGGGGGAGGGGACTCCCGTCCGCTTGGTGGTGGATTATGCACCTTTTCGTTGTATTTTTGGGGTCACAGCTCGCCTCAGCAAGGTTGAAGTACGCTCTTTAATCTTCTCTCTTGTCTCTGCTCCAAACCATCAGCTAATTTGCTAAGCTTCTGTCCTTTGAGCCTCCTTCTGGACGGGAGCTTCTGTAAAAAGCTGGCTGTAGTTCGCCATCTTT
This sequence comes from Galago senegalensis, assembly GCA_963575145.1. Lineage (NCBI taxonomy): Eukaryota > Metazoa > Chordata > Mammalia > Primates > Galagidae > Galago > Galago senegalensis. Next base: position 43,316 of record CAUYTI010006273.1, on the reverse strand, counting down.
GCTCCGCCCCCTGTTGATCCTAGTTTTATTAGGCTAAGCTCAGTGCTTGCTATACAGTGAACTTTCAAGGGGAATATGGTGAGATGAGCCCATATGTAGTTTAATCTGTGTGTAATAGGAAAGCAGTGGGGTTATAGTATCAAATTATGTTATAGTGTAAAACATGATTCCATATGATTTTCTAGCACATAAAAGTTTTAATTTGTTTTATCATTAGATTAGAAAGCATCTTAAATGTTTTAGAATAACCTCATTATAGTGAATTTGGGAAAAAATAGACACACACTTTTTAAAAGTGCAGTTGATGATCTTGTCCCTGCTTGATACTGACTGACCTGTCATATGTACAAATAATAAAATATATTAAGACCTAATGTTGTTGATAGGACAATGGGTACTCTTACATATTAGATTAAATCATCATTATATTTTTGAATAGTAATTTTACTTTTAATAGACTTAAGTTAGACCCAGAAATTTTAATTTTAGTTACTTATTCTAAAGAATTTGTTAGATTGGGATTTAGATTTAAGTACAAATGTGCTGTTTTAATATCATAATAGAAATTAGAAAAAGAAGAACAGTTAAATTATATTACATCAAATAGTTAAAATGTATATAGTTGATAATAAGTATTCATACATGTGAAAAAGCATAATATATTATGAAGTAAAAATAAGTTACAGAACTATATCTATATAAACTCCATATAAATCATATGTACACTGATATATAAATAGTAACAAGAAAACCTACAGCAAACTATCGATAGTAGTAATTCTATAATGATAGAATTTTAGGTGATGGTATTTTTACACCTTTCTATTATGATTATTTGCTATTTACGTGGAAACACTAAAAAAATTGTTTTATATGATTTATAGATCTCATCATCATCTTGGGCAATGTTAGTCCTTTCAGAGGCTCATAAGTTTAGAGGACATACCCTATGTGCTAAAATCCACAGGAAAACCTTGGAATAAACTGAATCACTGGGGCCCTCGATGTCATCATTTGCATCAGGCAGACTTAATCCCTTTGATCAAAAATTGCTTCATATATTTTGTAAAATATATTGAATTATAAATAAAGGCTGAAAAGAATAGAACAACTTTTAAACCAGTCCCTCAGCTCTTGTTGTTTCTTTTGTTTGTGGGCTTATTTCGTGGATGTGACAAATTGACAATATACCTGCATGAGTTCTTCATGATAAGGTGATAAATCATTGCTCAATTTCCATAGGTAGACTCTATTTATATAATAATTCTAAGTAGTATAATTTCTTCCCTCTTTAATATTGTGTTTGCTTTATAAGGATAGATAAATAACAGAAGTCTGAACATTTTTCTTATTTGTTACATCATTAAAGGAAAATACTGGTTTACTTAAAAATAAGCAATTGAGTGCAGGTACTTTGTAAGGGCCATTTTAATCATTATGATTGTAGTAGAGCACTTAAAAATGCATTTAGTAGAATCTAAAAACATATTAAAATTCCTTCAGTAAATTCACTCATTCATTTGATTACTTTGAAGTTGCAAAAACAACCATTCTTTCTGTAGTCTAAAATGTTTCATTTTGGGTTAAAACTGAGTAACAGTAATATCATTTTTGACATTTAGTATGGGTCTTGATGTTTTATTAAACATTTTGATAAATTTGACTTCAATCATTAATATGGTTTGTCATATATTCACTAACAATAATGACCGATTATTAGTTATGTGAATTTAGTAAGTAAAACCACAATGCTGAGAATTATAATGATAAGCCTTTATATTCAGAAGTGTCTGAGAGGATATTTAGTATCTCTCTTGAAAAAATACAAGCCATTGTTTGGAGCCATTATTGGCAGACCAATTTATTTGTCAGTCTATTTTTTGTTTTACTGGCAGCTTTAAAAAGATGACACACCATTCCAATGAACTGCATTCAACATTTTTCAGTTCTATTCAGCTAGAGCCTTATTCATTCGAATGATGCAATTGTTCCTTTTGTTTCAAAGAAACTTCCTAGTTTTCTCATGTCCATGTCTTGTCTTTGCCCATAGGCTCTATGATGCTTGAAATTTCCAAATCGATTGATTTTTCAACTAAAATTGAATGTATCTACCTATATACTTTCAAATCCAAAATATATGCATCTTTTGTTGCCTCAGATCCCTTTTAAGGAAATTAAAAATAACTTGTGAATTGTTAATGTTTCTAATCATTGATAGTGACATTATCATCAAATCTATTTTGAGTCAAAACCTTAGTATTATTTTACTTTTCAATTCTCTAGATCTTTCTTAACTTTTCACATTAAAATCTGCCCTTCAGAAATGCCCAGTAGCTTTTTGTCTCTCATCTTTTCTGCCCTTTCCATCTACTTATGGCGATATCATTTAATGTGATTCTTGCTATTTCAGTTACCTTCTAATTCCATGACACCCTCTACCCCCTTGTCTTTACCCGGTACCCTTGGCCCTTTTCTTATGGCCAAGATTATTATTACAAATCATGGATTTATTATTTTAAATTAATTATTAAACATCATAGATGACTTTTTACTGCCTATAAAATAAGATGCCATTTTTGTGACATTCAAAACACTCAAAAATAATTTCCCCAGCTGTCTTTTCATCTGTATAATTCCCTTCGATACTCTTTAAAATCTTTACCCCGAACACTCAGCTATCAACACATATATCTGTGTTCAATGCCAATGGCTCATTCACAATTCTCAGAACATATCCTTTCTAAAATACTATTCTCACTAGCTTAAATGTTCTCCACAATGCGGGCCATTATAACTGAAAGTATATTTTTGATTTAACTTTAATATTTATATAATTCTGTTTTATATTGTGGGTGAAAAAATACTGATAGTATAAAATGTATACATAATAAGGAGTATGCATTTATGTGTTCATGTGTGTAAAGCCTAGGTGTTGTGTGTGTGTGTGTATGTCCAAAGGCATAAGGCTGAAGGGAGCCTACAGGATAAGAGGTAACATTTGCCTGTGTGTGTGCCCAAAGGTGTAAGGCCGAAGGGAGCCTACAGGATAAGAGGTAACCTTTGCCTGTGTGTGTGCCCAAAGGTATAAGGCCAAAGGGAGCCTACAGGATAAGAGGTAACCTTGCCTGTGTGTGTGCCCAAAGGTGTAAGGCCGAAGGGAGCCTACAGGATAAGAGGTAACCTTGGCCTGTGTGTGTGCCCAAAGGTGTAAGGCTGAAGGGAGCCTACAGGATAAGTGGTAACCTTTGCCTGTTAGACAAGTTACTCATGTTTCAGCTCTGCCCATGTTGGATCAGCTGAAGATGCCCATCATGCTATCTGAAATAACTCTCTTCTGCCTGTTCTGACCTTTGTTGTCTCGCTTTAAGTCATCACCCAGCAGCTGCCTGAGTATTTTGTTTTAATCTATTCTCTACTCAACTAAATTAGAAATACTATTTTAGATGAAAATAGCACATAAGTATCCACTGAGAAATCCCTGGTGGTTTAATTATCACTGATTTTTTTATAGAACCAATTTGAAATGGTCTCCAATTGTGGTTAATTTAGCAATAACTTTTCAGTGGTGTGGACGTGGTAATAAGTGTTAAAATATTAAACAAGCTTTCATTTTGATTGCAGTGTTTCTTTTAGAGAAAAACTAATATAGGAGTCTTTATAATCAAAGCTTTTTTACAAGTCCAAATCTTTATCAAGTGTTTGTTTGTTTTTAAGCTTAGGGTGGAAAAATAAATTCTTCATCGAATAAAACTAACCTTTGGAAAAAACCTTAAATCTTTTCTATAGACTCCTCATTTTTGAGTCATGAGAGATTTTTGGTAAAAGAGGAAAGCAAATACTATAACTAATCTTTAATACATCTCCTGTTTGTTTATACAAAGGAAGTAGATTTGAAGAATAAAATGGTACATTGGGTTCAACTCCTGACTAGATAATCACAATTTTAGGGAAGACTATTTGACAACAGCTTAAGGGATACACAAAATAAGAGCATTAAACCATGTAAAAGGGATTAGACTCCTGTTCTCGCAGTAATGGGCTGAGTTGCATAAATCTGGAAGTTGAATGGGAGAAGAAGTGTATGCGTTCTAATCCTAAACAGGAAAACCATGTTCATTCTTAAATATACATTAAATATTTTAAATAAAAATGTTATTATATCTATATGGATTTTCTAAAATCTATTCTTTTAAAATGTAAGTCAAGCATGCTAAGACTGGTCCTTATCATTTAATGGAAAGGATTAGGAGTGAGTGTAAAAATGTTTTAAGTCACATTTTTCAAAGTTTGTTCTGTGGGAAGTTAAGTCCCACAAAGATGTTCAATGAAAAAATAGTGTTTATGAATAAATGTTTAAAAAATATTGTACATATTATGTCACCCTATATTAAAGTCAAGTCATTCATTAACATATTAAAGACTGAGACTTTTATAACACATTGGAAGCTAAATTTTTCAATGTTGTTTCAGAACAAGATCCTTTCCCAAGCAAAACATCATTTTTTCTTTTTAAAAACAAACAACTTCATTAAGACAAATTATCAGAAATGTTGTTTTAAATGTCACCTTAAACATAAAACAGAACAAAACTTTACAGGTGAAGAACAGAATTGAAGGAAGAGCTGCTTTACCATGGCCTATAGTATTTAGCACGTAAAACGAACCCGCGAAAGAATCTATGGCTGTTGGTAGGTGGAAGCCAAGAGTGTTCATTGTACCGCCTGTAGGCTAGTCCGTCTGACCTTGTTCAGCTTTCGTTTTCTCATTTATTAAGGGGAAAAAAACTGTGTCTCCCTCAATGTACTGTTGTAAGGATTGGATACAGATATTTATTTTAACAACTCTAAAGTGCTACAAAAATTCCCAAACTTTCCACCCAATATTCTTCATGTTGCCTGATAAGCTCAATTTTTAAAGTCAGTTCAGTTTTCCTAGTCAGGATTGATAGAGTTAAATGTGCTCTCCTCTCCTCACTTCTCTGAGGACTCTCCTACAACAGCATTGCTATCAAATTTCATTGCTTTTTACTTCTCAGTGAAAATGCAGGTCTTTCAGAAGTCCTTATTGTCCAGCTGTCACATCTCTAAAACTGACACCCATCTTGCCAGCCCTTCTCTTCCTAGCAAAATGGTGTTGTCTGAGTCCTACTTTTCTAACATTCTCTGAACTCTAAGCAAGTTTTCCTTCTTTAATATTTTCACTGAGTTTGTCTCCTTTAGATTCTTGCCATCAATATTTAAAAACATATTTTTGTTTTTTCTAGCAAACCAAGATAAATACTAGCAAAAACGTACAAACCAATGAAACATTCAAATCTTCATTCTATACACTTTCAGGTACTATTATACCTCCTTCTCATTCAGAGAGAAAGATTTTTGAAAGATGTATGCCTGCTAGCTCTTCTCCTCACCTTTCAGTCACTTAGAACAAAAAAATCACCGGTCTGATTTCTGTGCAGATACTTTAGCATCAAATTTAGTTTCATGTAGCTGGATGCCGGTTGCTTATTTGTATGTAACAAATTTAATAGCCTTGAAAAATACTTCAAGAAAACTGATTTCATGTTTCTGAGTTTCTGTGGTTTTACAAAAGATGTGTAGTCTACCTATGCAAAGGATTACTTGTAAGAAGTGGTAACAATTCAAAGTAGAATTCTCTACATGATGTTAAATAAATAAAGCAAGATTTTATTCCCAAAATCAGAAGTAAAAAAATAAAGAAGTAAAAAAATAAAGTTAATGTTCATGTTTCCTTTTTTAAATGCTAGTTTCTTTCCCTAATTGTACTGTTTGGATATCCCAGAAGTTATAGAGCATAACTTCTTAACACTGATAGTTATCTGTTATTTACCGATATAATTTATCAATGGGTCACACGTGAATTAGACATTTCTCAATGGATTATGACTATGCACTGCTTCTCAAATGTTTCAGGTTGATTTCTTTTTAAAATAGCATATATCTTTGAGTTTAATAATTTCTTCTGTTCATAAACATCATCCATAAAATTTATTTTTTTTAATTTTAATGTATTAAGTTGGTACAAATGTTTTTGTTATGTGGATAGTTTTATAATGCTTGAGTCAAGGCCATTAGTATACTCATCAACCAAATAGTGTTCACTGTGTCTATAAAGAAGGTTTCTGCACCTCCCATCCTTCCCTCATATCCCCTTCTTCATTTCCAATGACGTTTACTTCTGTCTGTGCCCAAGTGTGCCCATTGGTTAGTTTCACCTTATTAGAGTTTATACCCATCAACCAAATAGTGTTCACTGTGTCTATGAACAAGGTTTCTGCACCTCCCGTTTTTCCCTCATGTCCCCTTCTTCATTTCCAATGACTTTTACTTCTGTCTGTGCCCAAGTGTGCCCATTGGTCTAAACCCTATTAGAGTTTACACATAGTGTTTATTTTCCCATTCTTGAGAAACTTCACTTAGGATAATGGTCTCCAGTTTCATCTAAATTGTACAAGAGACATTGATCCATTTCTTGTATGGCTGATTAGTCCATGGTATACATGCAATATCATTTATGAATATTATAAAAGTCTCTATGCACATAAGTCAGAAAATATAGAGGAAATAGACAAATTCCTCCCCAAATTATTCTACAAAGGAAGTGTCATCCTTCTATCAATGTCAGAAAAGGACATGACAAAAAAGAAAGCTACAGACCAATATCTCTTCTACATATAGATGCTAAAATCCTCAGTAAAATACTGGCAAGCCTAATTTAATAGCATAAAAAAAAAATCTACCATGACCTCAAGCGAACTTCTTCTCAGGGATGCAAGCTTGGTTTGCCACACATAAATCAATAAATGTGATTCACCACATAAGGAAAGCAACAACAAAGACCATATGATCATCTCAGTAGGTGCAGAGAAAGCATTTGACAACATCGTACACCCCTTCAGGATTAAAAACCCTCAACAAACTAGGCATGGAAGGAACCTGTCTTAAAGTCATAAAAGCCGTACATGACAAGCCCACAGCCAACATTGTACTAAATGGGGAAAAGTTGAAAACATTCTTCCCCTAAGAATAAGAATAAGACAAGGATGCCCACTGTCACCACTTACATTTAACATAGTAACTGAAGATAAAGCAATCAGTCAAGAGAAAAAAATGTATCTACATTAGGAAAGGTGAGGTCAGACTATCGTCTTTCACTGGCAATATGATCTTCATTTAGAAAATCTGTAAGACTCCACCAAGAGAATCCTGAAATTCAGCAAAGTCTCGGGTTACAAAATCAACGTACATAAATCAATAACATTTCTAAATACTAATTGTGGTCAAGCTGAGAGTCAAATTAAGACTCAGTACCATCCACTACTACAAAGAAAATAAAATGCTTAGAAAGATTTTTAATGAAGGAGGTGAAAGATTCCTACAAGGAGAATTATAAAACACTGAGGAAAGAAATCACAGATGACATAAACAAATGGAAAAAACATGTCATGTTCATGGATCAGTAGAATCAACGTTATTAAAATGTCCACATTGCCCAAAGTGATTTACAAATCCATCAAATTCTTAGCACTTACATTCAAATTCAAATTTAAGAAACTCTTCCACCTTACAAAGCATAATAAAGATCATTCTCTGCCTCAATGAGGTGTGTTTATGGGTGAGAATGTTTTGAATTAAGGTTCAGACCTATGTTCATTTTTTCTACTTAGAGACTCACTATCAGGAGATAATTCTTCTATTCTAAAAAGAGTTGCTGAATTTGAAATGAAATTATTTTAATTACAGTGAAAAAAATCTCAGTGATATTTTCCCCTGTAATTTGTTCCATATGAGTTCAATCAAGAAGTGAAATTGTGTTGATCATAACACCTATGCACCTTGTATAGTTTAGTATGTAGATGGTAGTTTAATCATAACAGTGGCCCATTTTTGTGAGCAGTATTTTAAAACAAAGTATCAAGGCTCTGCAAATAGGTAGGACTACTCAAAATAGATTCTTTCTCTGAATGTTTCCTTTCCTTGTGGTTTTGCTATTTTGCTTTGACTTTTCCATTCACTATGTTGATTGCCTCATTTTGTTTTAAATGTTTCTTCCGTAAACATTTATTTCCAACTGGCAGTTGTTGAGATGAGAGTAATAAAATTGTTAGACTGGTAGCTACAGAACAAATTCTATTTGAGAATATACCTGATATTGTTCAAGTATGATAGATAAATTTTATTTACCACCTTTCAAAGCATTGCTCCATTTAATCCTCACAGTAGCCTATGAAAAAGAAACTGAAGTTATGCCCTGCATTTAACTAATAAAAAAACAAAGTTAGATAAGGTAAATAATATGTGAGATTACATTTGATAAGGGATTTAGAATTGGGACATGGGTCACCTTAAAACAAATTTCATGCTCTGATTGTCTTAGAATTACTAAATGGCATGAATGTAAAAGTTTAGATTATATAAGTTTCATTTACATTTGGCTTTATAATATTAATTCCTTTTTAACTACTACTAAAATTAATATATATATTTTTGAGCATGCAGCAAGAGATGGTGAAAGACTGTGGAGAAAATGAGAGCCAATGTGAATAAAAACCTGTGCAGATTAGAAAAGATTTTTGGTGAGCCCCATTTAAATGTGTGATTGTAGATAACTGAGAGTTCATTCTATAATTCTGACAAGGTTTTATCCAATGTGGTAGTTGTGAAACAAACTCTGTAAATGTTACAACTAAAGAGATTTTATTTTTAGCAATGATTAAGGATTTATACTGGCAATTTCTGGAAAAATAATTATTTTCATTATATATTTGTACCCTGAGATTAATGTTAAGATATACGATATTTGCACAGTTCTCAGTAAAAGTAATGTAAAAGTCTAATGTAATTGATCAATACTTAAAACTGGTACTCAATACATATCAATACATAATACTTACTAGTCATTCCTACCCATTTATGTCTTTACATCAGAAACAAACTTTACATCTTCATGCTTTGAGGTTTTTTAATTACCATTAATATATTCCTCCCATGAAAAGGTCTAATTTATGCCTTCCCGGGAAGCATACCAATGATTTTATTAGAAATAAACCATGAGGACCATTTTCTATTTGCTCATTCTTGTTCACACCTAACACTTGATAGTCCAGAGTATATATATTGTATTTTTATAAGAAAAAAAGACATGTTACAAAAATTTTATAGGACATGATACACAGTAAGAAAGCATTTAATACTTTATTCACTTCCTTCTAATATTGTTAAAAGTTTTCATTAGAAATATTTATTTGTATTCACAAATATTTTGCAGTTTTATTAAGATTTTATGGCACTTTCATTTCTATACAATTTTCCTTTTTTAATGGTACAATTTAAGAATTTTTAGTAAATTTATAGTTATGTACAACAATCATCCAAGCCTAATTTTAAAACATGGCCATCATCTTCCATAGAAACCTAACCCAGTAGCTGTCAGTTCCCATTCTGACCCCGATTCCCTAGGAAGCAATTCATTTAGATTCTGCCTATATTAGTGTATAATAGACATATTATTACCATACAGATAGTATCATATATGTTTGTTTTTGTCCTGATTCTTTCATTGATCACACTATTTTCAAGGTTTACTCATGTTATAACATATAGCAATACTCCATTACTTTTCATAACAAAATGATATTTAATTCTATGGATGTAATCATATGCTACAAAGAGTGTTTCAGTCAATGACAGTCTGCTAAGATGATGAACCCATAAGACTATAGTGGAACTAAAAAATTCCCTATTACCTAATGACATCCTAGACATCCTAACATTGAACTATAATGCATTCCATATCTGTGGTGATGCTGGTATAAAGAAACCTACTGTACTACCAGTAATACACACATATACAGTACGTACAATTATGTATAGTATATCATAAATGATAATAAATGTTACCAGTTTATGTATTTACTATATAGTTTATTATTTTAGAGTGTAGTCCTTCTACTTATAAAAAAATTAGCTGTAAAATAGCCTCAGACAGGACCCGCAGGAGGTATTATACAAGAAAGCATTACTATCGTAGGCGGTGACAGCTGCACGTGTGTTAGTGGCCCTGAAGCCCTCCAGTGGGATGAGATGTGGAAGTAAAAGACAGTGGCATGGGTGATCCTGACCCTGTGTAAGCACAGGCTAGCGTGTATTTAGATGTTAGGTTTTAACAAAAGAATTCTAAAAACAAAAGTAAATAATTTATTCCATAGAAAAATGTGTACAATAAAAATATAAATAAAATATTTTTGTATAGCTCTATAATGTGTTTGTGTCTTAAGCTAAGTGTTATTAAAAATGATCAAAAGTAAAAAAATAGCTTATAAAGTAAAAATGTTACAATAAACTAAAGTTAATTTATCATTGACAAGGGAATAGAATTTTTTGATAAATGTAATGTAGCCTTGGTGTATTCTGTGGTGTTGATAGAGCCCACAGTAGTGTACAGCGATGTCCTAGGCCTTTGTGTTTATCATCGCGCATTAGTTGACTCACCTGTAGCAACCTCCAGTCCTACAATCGCCATTCTTGGGAAGTGCCTACTACAGGTGCACCATTTTTTATTCTTTACGCCAATTTTTTTACTGTACTTTTACTATGTTTGGACATGTTTTGTTATACAAATACTTAACATTGTGTTATAGTTGCTGGCAATATTCATTATAGTAACATACTATTGAGGTCTGTAGCAACGAGCCACAGGCTAAATCACATAGCCTAGGTGTATAGTAAGCTGTACCATCTAGGTTGATACAAGTCCACCCTGTGATGTTTTCACAATGATGAAATTGCCTAAAGATGCATTTATCAAAATATTTCTCCACCAATGACTTACACTTATTTAATTTATTCCTAAGTATTATATGCTTCTAAAATCTTATGCAAATGGAATTATTTTTCTAATTTTATTTTTAGTCTGTTCATTGCCAATGTATAGTTATGCAGTTTATTTTTTTGGCAATTTATTTTTGTATATTGATTTTGTATTTTATCACCTTCCTAGATCAAATATTTTGTATGACTATTAGAAGACCCAACTAAGTTTCTTAATGACAACACTACAGAAAATTTAGGGAAAAGTCTGTGAGCCCACTGTCTTGTTAAAATAAGTCCACAATTTGGTATAATTTATTCCATTTAAAATTTTTTAACCTATGCATAATTTTATATGAATATAATCATAACACAAAGCAATGACCAATCCTGTTTATGGTTAATAGTATAGTCTATGTATTTCTCAATGAGACTTTTATAGAAAATATAACACCAGTGATTACCTGGTATGGATGTTAACCTGTTACACTGTAGGACTTACTAGAATTCATAATTGACAATATTAAACCAAATTGTTATATATAAGAGTAAGAAGGAATAAATATATAGGTCCTAGGGTCAGAATATTAAAGTCAATATCAGTAGGGAACATATAATAACAAAAATAAACAGTAATGCAGAATACAGTCAATTAACATACTAGCTTCTGGAAATAGAGAAAAGAATCTTTGTTATTTAGAACATCATCATCATTGTATTCATAAATGGTACCAAGTATTTCTGATTGCTATAAATATTCTTAAACTTTGCTCTGTTTCACATTTACTTTTGTAAACAGTTTCATTATTTTGGGGCCTTACTTTTAAAATTTTCTGTTTGAAACCAAATCAGTGCTTGGTCTAGGGCTAATTGTTCCCCACTACTGAGCCAAGACTCTTCAGAGTATTCCACACAATGCCCTGAGGATTATGCAGTTGTCTGTTCTGGCTGGTGGAAGCAGGCACGTAGCCCTGTGTAAAGGTGGGCTATTATTTCCAATTCTTTCTGGTGCTTTTCCCCAGCCTATAGTGATTCACATGTAGCACTGATACACATTCTTCAAGTATTTAGCACAGACTCTCCCCCATAGCTTTTATTTCTTCTACTAGACTAAGTATCAGAGAACTTTTCCTTCAAGGAAAAGACGGAAAATATTTTAGTCTTTAGAATCATACAGTCTCTGTTGCAACTAGTCATCTTTGCTATTGTAGGACAAACCAGTTGTTGACTGTACATATGATGTGTTCCACCAATGCAACCTTATTTACAAAAACAAGTGTCTGGATCCCGCATCATCATTTCTTACCATTTACTACACTCACTGTATTTAGTAACTGTGGATGATTAACAAACATTTGTTGAATGAATGAAAAAGTTTGCCATATCTCACGCTATCCTTTTTTAAAAGTTTTTTAGTTTACCTATGACTTTTTAAAATTATGATGTCACCAGAATTCTTTGACCTATAGTGGGAACTCCTTATTCTGGGCAGCTACTACTTCTATTATTGCAACTGTGGTTTTAATGCAATGATATTAGAGTCTTGGTTTATATGGATTTTATGATCACCTAATACAGTTCTTTCACTGAATGATTTTGTTAAGCCATACTTCTCCCATATTTCATGTGTACTTTGTGTTTATTCTTCCTATGTTTCATCAGTTGACTTTGTCTACAATTCTTAAATAATATCTTCTGATGGTTTCTACAACTAGAATTAAATAAAAATGATTATCTTGGAACCAAACCAGCCTACCAAGTAAAATCCTTTGAAAGAATTCCAAATCTCATACTAAATTTGCAGTGGTACTTTATATAAGTGTGATATCCCAGTTCTGCTCGAGCCGTCACTACACTTCCACATAACACAGTAGAGTAAGCTTTGACAGCATTGTCTGTGCTTTCTACCAGTATTACATGTTTTACAGCAGAAGAGATTTTGTTCAATTCAGAAAGCAATGAAACTCAAGAATTTTGCCATAATATTTCTAATCTTAGTCTTCCACTCTCACTATATTTTTGGAATTTCGAATATCTCCTCACTGTCACCTATACTATAGAAGCAAAAATGCCAGTGTTGTGAGTAATAGGGCATTAGGCACTGAAGTCTCTGATTTGTGATCGAACCTTTCTAAATGTTAGAGGGTCCAAGGGATTAAACAGGTAATGCTCCAGGCTACTCAATTGAACATATATGGAATAAAATAAACAAGCAACATTCATAAGTCTTTATATTTGTTTTCATATATGATCTGGACATATATGGAAAAAGTTATTATCAAATTGTTTTAATCCATTCTATGTTGCTATGAAGGAACTACCTGGGCTGGGTAATTTATAAAGAGAAGAGGTTTATTTGGCTCATGGTTCATCAGGCTGTAAAAGAAATATGGCACCAGCATGCTCTCTGTCAGGAGCTTCAGGGAGCATTTAATCAAGGCAGAAAGCAAAGGGGAGCAGTCACGGCATAGGATGAGAGAGGGCACAAAAGAGGGAGGAGGTAGTGCCAGGCTCCTGTAAACAACCAGCTCTCACATAAACTAATAAAGCGAGAAGTCACTAATTATCATTAGGAGAACACTCTGCCCCCATGACCCCAACACCTCTCGCCAGGCCCCACATCCAACACGGGACCAAATGTCAACATGAAACTTAGATGGGACAAATATTTAAAATATGTCACAAATCAATAATAAAAAGAGTATTGAACTATGAAATAGAAGAGAAAGAAACTTTTTCTTTAGTGCTGAGAAGAGAGGGATCAGGAGAGTTAAGAGCTTAGTCAGACAAAAAAGAAGATAGGAGAGTTTGTGCATGTATGTGTGGAGTTTTCATAGTTCCTAATTGATGATTCTAGAAATCAGCTATCTTTCAGATAATAAAGCTTTCCTTGGCAACTCAAATCTGAAAGCTGTCACTAAATTCTGTCATTTAGTCCCATTGTTTTCATCGTGTGCTGAAAGATAAAAAATACAAGACTGTATTTGAGGAGATTGACAGATTGTTCAGGCATATGCCATATTAGATCCACAGTCAAGTTTATGTTTTGCAAAACACATAATACACAATCTCCTAAGGAGTAAAACATGAAGCAGAAATCTTTCCACTCTTTCCAAACAAATTTCTTAAAAAGCCAAGAAGTCAGATGAATTCAGGGTGAATTCCAAGGTTAAAGGAGCCTAGGTATGAGATACCAAGAGTAAAGGGAAGTGGAAAGGTAAATTAAGATGGTAGGAGCAGAGAATCTGAGATGGAACCCTGAAAACAGTGAGTTGTCAAGTTCATTATCATTTACTAATGGTCATAAACTACTGAATTTAGTGTAGGTATGAGAGGAGATGAAAGTATTCTAAACATGGGAAGAATTGATTTCCTGACAGTTATCATGGGAACCAAATATATAATATGAATGATAATTTCTTTATTTGAAAAGATTGAGTTTATTAATTTATAAAATCAGAATAAAACACTTTATAATTGCCATTTTTATAAATTCCATGTAAAACGTATTCATTTACATACTGTCATTTGTGGCTAATTATCACTAATGTTTTCAGTGACCAACACACGAATAATGCTGAAAAAGAGCATGTGAAAAGGCCACTTTCTTTTCTGGATTTTTCTTACATTATAAGGAGAGGCTCAAAATATTTATCAACTCTCCTCATACGGATGCTTATAACCTGTCTGAGATGGTTTTGAAGATAGGAACTTTTTGGCCAGAGATTACAAGGGAGGAATGTTTCAGATATCGGCATATTCCTTTAGTGGTGAGAAGGTAGGGACCCAGAGAATCAGAGGTTAGTCAGATCAAAAGGAAGCTCTGAAGGTCTCAGAGACTCATTCACCTTATTACCCCTTCGGCCTGTGGCCAGCCTGCATCTAGTCACAGAACTTCTGAGAAGTCAAATTTTCACTTAAAAAGAAACACTCAAATGTTTTTTTTATGTCTTCTTAACATATATGAGGTTGGAGTTCAATTTCTTATTATGATATGATTGTAAACCTCAGTAATTCTGATGTAGTCAACTATTACTTTTTTGAGGACAATGTGAGAAAGAACAGTTTCTTTCGAGAAAAATTAAAACAAGTGACTACCTTTATTTTGAAGACAAAGGGGAAAATAAATACTTTTAATATTGTAGTAAAAGAACCAGTATCTGATTCCTTAAGAGGAATAATAGTAAGAATACTCATGATTTTACAAAAGGAGCAAAGGCATTAAGAAGAATAAAATACATAAACTTATTATTCAGAGTTTAATTTGTTCACTTTTCCTTTGGTGAATTACTCACTCTTTTCTTCTCTCTCTTTTTTAAAAGTTAATGCTTTCCTTTCACTACTTACTATTACTTCCAGAAAAAATAAATTAAAAATGAAAAATAGAATCAATCCAAAAATCATCAGAAACTCAAGTTATTATGCAAGAAAATGAAAAAAAATTCTGGCTTCTATATTAAATGAGGTTGTAGTCTTTTTTCTCATATGAATTATACTCTAGAGCAGTGGTTCTCAACCTTCCTAATGCCACGACCCTTTAATACAG
Organism: Galago senegalensis; assembly: GCA_963575145.1. Taxonomy (NCBI): domain Eukaryota; kingdom Metazoa; phylum Chordata; class Mammalia; order Primates; family Galagidae; genus Galago; species Galago senegalensis. The sequence goes on along the minus strand of CAUYTI010006273.1, from coordinate 27,941 downwards.
TTGCTCATGTTGTGGTGACTCCAACCATAAAATTATTTTCATTGTAAATTCAGTTCAGTTTGGATGTAGCTCATCCAAATTCAGTTTTACTTGTGCTTGTATAAATGTTTGATTGTGTCTTTGTCTTCAGCAGATTTTAAATTGTATGAAGGCAAAGACCTCCTCTGTTTCTGCACTCAATTTTTTCTTAGAATCTAGCCCAGTATTTGCTCTACGATAGGTCATCAATAAATATTTATATATAATACATCGTATTCAGGGCTGCCACAGAAACCAAAATTTGAGAGATAGAGATTCTGGAAAGAAGAAAGGCATAGGATATGAGTCTGATGGTTTTGCCCTCAAGGAACTTTTTGATTCTAAGATTCAGAGGATCAGAAAAGAGAAAGGAATAAAGTTGCTGGAAAACTTGAACAGAATTTTTAGTAGTCTTATGGTGCCAGAAGACAAAAATTGGAAGAACCTAGGGAGAACCTTTATACAAGCACAAGTAAAACTGAATTTACATGAGTGGAAGGAGGTATATGATTCTCCAAAACCATATATTAGGTAAGGAGAAGATGCTCTCAGGGAATGATACTTAAGGAAGGGGGTGGGATTGTTAAGGGAGAAATGGCGGTAAGAACACTCCTGAAAAAGAGAGCCCAGATAAAAGCCCTGTGCAGCATGGTGAGAAGAAAACATGGAGAGAAGCCCAGTGTGCCTGAAATGACAGGGCTCTGGAAAATCTGACCTGGGATGAGCCTGGATAGGATGCCGAGGGCCAATTCATATATTGCCTTTTAAGCTAAGCCAAAGAAGTTTTATCTTCATCCTCAGAGCAATGGGAAGCCAAAGACTGTAAGCAGAGAAATAACATAACAAGAAATGCTTATTGGAAATATTAGCTGCCTGCAATGTGGCTAATGACCTGCATTTCATAAAATATTACAGCATTAGTGTTATTTTTGAGAAGTCTAAAATTGAAACAGATTATTTATGGTCATAAAGCTAATAAGTGATAGAGTTAGAACTCATATTCACAATTCTGGTTCCTGGCTGGTGCTCCCTCCTTTAATTCAAGTTGTCTAAAGCGGCAAAGGAAGAGCAGATATGGAAAGGACCTACTGGCAAATACTGGCGATTCAATTTGGTTGTCATCTGACACCAGGAGAGGAGAGGCCAGTTGTGAGCTCTGCATTTTCAAAAAGGGAGAAAAATGAGAGAAAGATCAGAGAGGTGGAGAAAATGATGTCGTGGCAGGGCAGAGATAGTTGAAGCATCTAGGTGTGCCTGTCCTAAGAGAACATATAGGTGGTTTGAGCATTGCAATTGTCTTAAAATACTGAAGAGTCTCAATTTATTCTGTAGGGCTTCAGAGAATGAACGACGGCCCAAAGGAGTAGGATGTAGGGAAGTATATCTTAGGTTTGTAGAAGAATTTTCTGAGGATGTGTGTTGTTAAAACTGTAGCATAATTTTCTTACTATTGAAAAGTACATAAAAGGGCTGGATAACCTCTTCTTAGTGATATTGAGCAAAACCTTTATTTTATTCTTTATGTAGAGAAATGAACTTGTGGTGTCTAAGAGCTATTATAACTTCTCCTTTCTGTAATTCTCTGATATAATTAATGTAACTTTTAACATTTTTTAATAAAGAAAATACCCCCAATATAAAATTATAGTAAAATGCCTACAAACCAAATTAACTTGCTCATAGTTCAAACTATTTTATTAAATTTTAAGGTATCTTAATATAATAAGGGTTTTTATAAATCGTAAGGCACAGTAGAAAGGCACAGGTTCTAGGAAGTATAGCAAATTATAAAAACTGGGTTCTCATTTGGAAAGATTTATTTTAAAACAAATAGGAAAAAAAAGGTTATATAGCAAAACATCAACCCCTTTACAAAGCTTTCTTGGGATATATTGATTGTAAATAAAAAACTGATTCATGAAATTGCTGTATATGTAAAATAAATGAACAATTATTATCAGGTTTTATGTCTAATTTGATTGTTGGTATACAATGGATACGTCCTTTGTTAGCATGAGGTGTTATTAATGTGCTCACCATGAAGATATCAGTGTTCAAACAACTACCGAAAACATTGTTCTATTAAAACAAAAGCAAAAAGAACCCCCTGTAAATGTTGGAGTTTTTCAAGTGAAAGATGATATTACAATTTGGATGATTAATTCGGAATTGCTCAAAGAGGCTTGCTTTATGGCCTTGGGACCAATTATAAATAGACCTTTCATTCTTGCCACCAGATGGCAGAAGTAGGTAAAAGTTGACAGTTAAAGCGCTTTAATTTTTTTTTTAATGATTAGATTAAATGAGGCAAACACTTTGAACATATTTTTAAGTTTATTCAAATTAATATGAAAGTACAATATTTAGGTTACAGGGTAAAGTTCCATTTGTAAAGGAGCCTCTCACCCAGGGGCATGTTATACACCCTCACAGTGTGACATTGGCTGAGGTCCCACCTCATGCGCTCTCTCCTTCCGCCATCCATCCCTCCTCCCACTTCCCTCTACCCCAGAACTAAACTATACTAGTGTTTTATTATTCTTAGGAACGTGTAATTGTTTATATATTGATTGCATATTGGCATGGAGTACATTGGATAAATTTGAACATTTTTTAACAGGTCTTATAACAAGTTTTATAATGGTACAGACAGAAAATATAAGCTAAAATGAGATTGTGGAATTAAATCAAATATTTTTAAAAATATTCCCTGAGAATAGTATTTTTTATATAAAACAAAAAAGTCTTACAAGTAATCCCCCTGACATGTTTTAATGCATTTGGTAAATATTTTAATTAATCACTTATATTTTAATAATTGTTATATTTCCCTAAAAGTGGCCATTGGACTTATAAACAGGGGTAAATTTAAAAGCATTATGTGCATGTTAAGTACAAACCAATGAAGAAATTGAGTTAATACGTAAATAATTCTAAAAAGGATTATAAATGTTACTACCAAGATACACACAATCACATGTTCATTAATATAAAATTACATGATTAGCTTTAATCAATTGAAAAAATTATTCATCTAAGCCCTAGGCATTTTTAAAAAATCATTCCAAAGGGATATAGATGTTTATTTACTAAATAGTAAATTTTATGGTTAATTAAGAAGTTTTTTGAAACATCAAGGATGTGCTGGCTGTTTTCCAGATCAATTCACATTTTTGTTGTGATGTTTTGTTCAGTCCTTTAACACTTGTACTTTCTAACATCCCACTGACTGTTCATCTCTCTACGTGTGACTGATCCACGTGTATGACAAAGGAAATACTCAGCTGGTAAATTTGTCTAGTTAGAGTCATCTGTTACAGACAATCCCTTCTTTGCCAATTAACAGACACATTTTATGTTAAGCTCTCAGTAACATGACAGTTTTTCCTCTAGAACAGGATGTTTTCTTGACTTCTAAGATACTGCATTCTTCTGTGTTCCTCTTCACATTCCTTTCAGTCTATTTGGGGGAGATGCTGCCCTTTACTCCACTTACATGTGTCAGAGATGATCGGACGGCTTGCTTTCTCCCTCAGAGTTTCCCTACATGGTGCCATTTGTTCTGCCACCTGCAGATGTTACCTCTATGATGGGCTCCCACATGCCTACCGCAGTCCACTGCGCTCTGTTGACCTCCAGACTTGTATGTCCAACTCTTTATGGAGCAAAGTCTGTTTTATTGCCGTATGTTCCCTTTCTTCATGACACTGACTTGATGAAGGGGCCAGACTAGTTTTCCTTCATAATGTTTCTATTTCCAGTAAAAGTAGTAAAATATGCTAAAGTGAAAACCATAAAACATATATTCTTATAAGAAAAAAGAACTATATGAAAGGGGCCAAGTTATCATCACTTCATCCAGAAGCAGAATACTTAGAAAGGTTTTTGAAAATTGTTTTCTGCTTAGGGCAATCAATTGCCATCTGGATTCTTGAGTGTAGACTTTTGACTGAATCCAAATTTTACAGAAAAAATTTCCTAGATTCATGTGAGGGACTATCTTTGGGATCTGGAGGGCCATGTGGCCTTGCAGCTATAGGTTCCCCATACCCTGTCACCTTGAACATGGCTGTGATATGCATTTATGTTTATTGTTCTGCCTGGTCTGGAATAGAAAACTACTCAGGAGTCCTCTTCCCATAGGGGTAGATAGTGGCCTCTGATATATCTTGGTGCCAAATATTCTGCCAAAATGAAAATAAGCTGTAGCACAGATTCACTTTTAATTTGAATTGGGAAAAAATGAGACACTAAGCAGTGGAACCTGCAGCTGTAAAATTATGGCTTAGTTCACTGAAGAGGCCATGAGTTAGGCTGGGAATGAGTGAGTCTGTTCCTATAATCACGAACAGTGTTAAAATGAATACCTACTATGTGCCAGGTGTTATTCAGAGTACTTGATAAACAGGATAGGCAAAGCCCTTCCACACATGAAATGTGCTGATGGAGATACAGAAACAAATTAAATAAACATGAAGATAACTTTAAGAGCATGTAAATATTATTGAACAGTGGAGTTAAACAGTTACTATTCTAGATTGAGGTGAATAGAGGAGGTCTCGGAGATGATAACAACTGAGCTGAGATTGTGAATGCTGAAAATATGTCGGCATGACAAAGAATTTATGGGAGAACATTTTAGACAGCCTAGACAACAAATGCAAAGTACTTAGGACAGAAACTAAAACAAGGAAAGAACAGTGTAGCTTGTACAACAAGAAATAGTTAGAAATGTGGAAGAGACCACATGATATGAGGATGAGCTTCCTTTCCAAAGAAAAGCCAGCAAAGACTTTTCAGAAGAAGGTGAGGTGGCATGATATATGGGTATTCTGGCTGTGGTATGGACAATGTACTAAAGCTAGAATAGTTCAGTAAGAAACTATTACTAAGTTTTGCTATAGTTTACTAAACTATTTACTAAGAAAGTAAGATTGATAGTTTTTTTTGAAGTGCTCAAATGGGGTAAATAGAGGTTATGAAGAACTTGAATAGATGACAGTGTCCAGGTGGTGCTGTTTTTATTTAGTTTTTCTTTTTAGGATTGAGAAATCTTACATATACATTAGCTAAAGTAACAGAGAATACAGAAAAGGAAAGATAAAAGACAGGTACAGAAAAGAGATCAATGATGTAAGATGCTAGTTGAGGTATTAAGAGTTCAATTCAAGAAGTGTTAGCACTTTGTCCCAGATGTGTTCTATGAGAGCTGTCTTAAGGTGCACAAGAAATTTAAAAAATTTTTTAACATCATGGGTTAATGGTAGAGTCTTATTAGGTAAAAGGAGGACCTTGTATAACAGGGATCAGCCAGATAAAGAGGTAAAAATGACCCTATCTCATTACTGTTTGATAGGCATCTCTTCATTTTTATGGACAAATCTCTCTCTTCTGTGTATCTCCTTATTAACAGAGTAAGCATGACACATGGCCTTATTGGCAGGAGAATACATTGCATTTGGGCATTAGACAATCTGGATTTGGTATGCTAACCAATAACAGTGGAACTTCCATACTTGATCACCTCCCTACGATGGCCACCACCTTAGGCTGACTTTTTTATAGACTGGACATACCCACATGTAAGCCTACTTCTTTATGTTGACCATTCCATACAGTCTCTTGGATGGTCAACTTACAGAGGTTCTACTATATTAGATTTTTCTGTGAAAGCCTCCTACTCCATACCTGGGGCAATAGGAATCTAAAGGGTCCGGGGAGTTCTTTAGTTCATCCTAGATAAAGGAGGAAGTCATTGGTTCTATGGGAAGCTGGACTTGGATAAATATCCCGAGCAGGGAAAAGGAGCAGCCCGCCCAAGTCCTAGCAAGCTCATTGTTCATGCGACCCAGAAGAAGTAACAAAGGTCATTTTTAAATATTTCTGCTAATAATGTAACAGCTTTGAATGAGAGAAGCAATACTCCATTCAGAGTTACACAAAAGAAATTGACAAAGTATTTAAGATAATAATGGGTCAGAGAAAGAGGAATTTAAATAACTGATGTTCCAAAGTTTCTCAATAATGCAGGCAGAGAGGATGTTAGCTGATAAGGTGGAGGTTTAAAATTATCAATTAGGAAATGAGAGAAGCTTTTAGAAAAAAGTCAGAAGACTGTTAAACAATGCTAAGGGCCTAGTTAATGGGTTTTTGGGGGGTAGAATTAGGGTTGATCAATTTTAATGGTTTTGACATCCGTGTGTGTGTGTATGTGTGTGTGCATGTGTGGCTGTGGGTGTGCATGCGTGCATATGTGCATGTTTTCCTTTGACAACTTTTAACCATTGTTTATAGAAATCACTTATGTGTCTATAGAATTGATTTTTATTTGATATTTTCTTAAGTGTATGTGATAGAAGGATGAGATTCATGGTATCGAGGAAGCCGGTAAGAGATTAATTCATGTGGTAAATTATATACCTTGACATCCACATGTAGTAAAAGGATAGTAGTCTAAGGAGCATGATAGGTCAAGAGAAAAGGATTTACTGAGAGGATAATACTCTCTTGTTTAAGAGATGTTTGAATATTCTAGGTTGTTTAAATATTCCGTTTAAGATGTCCCACGGATCTCACTCATGACTGACAACATGAGACTAGGATAGTTAGATGCTTTTCTCCACCTGTGAAGTAATGTTGTTTACATGGTTTTAGGTAGAGCTATTTAAGGTAAAATTTAGAATACAACATCAAGATTTTGTTGTCAAAGAGAACTGAAAACTGCATGGGCATTAAGAAGGTCTAGGGTTTCTGGGTTGATGTGAACTGGATAATTAATCCACATGAATTCTCAGGCCTTCTTATATTATAATGGGAGCTCTTATGAAAAGAAGGAGTGTGAGGTCTCTCAACTTTTGGCAAATTTGAAGAATGTTTCGGAGATTCAGTTCATTGTAATGACAAGGAAAAAGTAGAGTTCATATGACATTATGGCATAAGCTTTCAGAGAAGGTAAGATATTATAAGAGGTGACTGTTACCTAAGAGAATACATATTGTCACCTCCTCTGCTGCTATATCCAAATGGTGCAGAGATGAGAGCACGTGTCATTTTAAAACAGGAGAATCTGTTCAGCTAATAGATGAAGAGAGATTTGAAGATAATGGAGGGCACATCAGAAGACCTTGAAAGAAAAAAGTCAACATAACAGGAAGAGCATAGAACAAATTACATCAAAAGAAGGAGAATTTTAGAGAAATGCTTGCCCTCGTTTCGGTGGTGCAGGATTACTGGAATGGGGGCATAGCTAACTGTACTTACCCTCAAGTATTCTGATATTGGTCTAAGTTGTTTGGTTGCAGAGCAGGCTGAGGGTAGGAGGCAATACCTAACTTTGTGCTAAAAATGTGGAGGTGACAAAATTTTAATGGGTGGCAAGAGTCTGGTTTTTCAGAAAGACAGTTCTGATTTGGAAGAGTGACTAGTCCTGTAGGGAAGCAGGGACCACTATGGGGGTGTCATGCAGGTGTTTGGCCTCTTTCTTGGCCCACGTTGTGGAGAACAAAGGAATAGTGGTGACGAGCAGGGCTGCCTAGAAATCTTAGTTTCATATCGATTTCTACTATACTTAAAAAGAAAACAATGTATATATGTTTAAGAACAATTAAAACATACATTATTATTTAGTTTTTAAACTTCTACTTATTTTTAAACAAAGGGTTCTGTCTTGGTTTAACCATGTGACTTGATAAGGCTTGTGTTACTAATACAGCTCTTATAAATCCAAAATCTCTTCCATTTCCTAATGACTATAATTAAGGTACACGTTTGCTAAGACCAAGAATTTGATTTCATAATAAACATACCATAGTAATAGTTAACTTGACAGATAAAACATTGGAAGATGGGGGTTTGCTTCTCTTTCTCTTTCCTTCCAGTTAATACTTCTTTTTATAAAACTCTTAAATCCCGTGTGTCCACTTATGTGTGTGCACATGTGCATTTTACACGTAATATGGGAGAGGTGGGTGGGATTGCAGGATAGTCAAGAGATCCACTGGTCTTATTTGCTGACAAGCTGGGAGTTTTCCTCTTCTTTTGTTTCTCTTTTCTCTTCCTTCCCAACTTCCTTGTCTACTCCTGCATTCAAGACATTTAACTGCCACTACACAAGGGAAAGAGGTGCAAAGTATGGAAGAAGCTAGCTAGAGAGAGAACAAGGGGTAGAGACGTCCCAACTACCTTCTGTAAAGGAAATGCAGGCTTCTAGCTGTGGCATTTAGTCAGGTCATGGCTAAGAACTGAAATTATCTTTCCCTGATGATGTGTACATTTTTTGTACTCCCCTAACATAAAATAAGCACCATCAGTGAGATTGCGGAGAGACAGCTTTAATGTGGCTTCAATAGAGGGAAAGTCAAGGGTAAGGGGCCAGTCCTAGAGAACACACTCAGTGGCTGGCTGGCCTGGGCAGACCCACCTGCAGGCTGCTTGCTGGGAGAGGCCCAGGCTCCAGAAAACACAGAAGGAGATAATAGGTGATTACTATGGCGGTGCTGGGGAAGGAGCAACCAGGGCTAAGAAGTGGGCATAAGAGCAGGGGGCAGAAGCACAATCAAGGGGGGATGAAGAAGAGAGAGGGAGAGAATCAGGCTGTTAGGCAGATGGTTTGCAGTTGTTACAGCAACCCAATCCGTGAACTCCAGTCTTTGAGAAAACCATCAGGATAAAGCAAAGTTACGAAGTGAGAGAAATTACTGTCCTCAATGCTAGTCAAGGCAAAGCACCAGGGAAGAAGAGACAGACCAGGTGATGGGAACGAGTGTGTTTGGTAGGACGTGGAATGGTGTCCATTTGGTAGAAGGTGGAAGGTGGAACGGTGTCCGGTTGGTAGAACCGGGACTCAGGAGTAAAGCGACAAGGCCCATATTACACTGAGCAGCCTGTGCAGATGAAACAGGAGCTTGGCAAAGAGGGAAGTTCATCTCTGACCTGATACAAGACTAAGTCAGCAATTGGGAGCTAAGTGACTCAGCTCTAGGTCTGTGGACAAAGGTAAATACAGGAAATCTAGGAGGTTGTTACAAGCAAAATATCTTTCTAAAAAGTAATTAGAAATGAATTTGAGAGAAAGGTGATTAGATTATTACCTGATATCAAGTTATTCGAGGGAAGAGGTGAAAGAGTAGCTCAATGGTTCAGGGGAAAGACTGCAGGTTAATAGGCATTTGGGCCCCAGAAGAAGCTAGTTTTTTTCTCTCTCATGGCATTTGACACATTTGATATTTAAATGAGTTTATGCTAATTAACCTAATAGCAAACTTTCAGTCCATTTATGGCTTCATACAACCAGCATTTATTATTTTCCATTTAATCATATCAGCCCTTTGGGAAACTGGGATACATTTTTTAAAACAGAGCATGTTTCGTCTCTGAACTTTGATGCATTGTTTCTTATGTTACTGTATTTTTTGAGTTTCAAATAATATGAAAGAAGTAATGAGATTTGTATGTTTAAAAAAAATAGCAAGACCTTTAAAAGATTGTGAAACTGCCTTCAATTCCAAGTCTAAAATGGGTAAGCAAAGAAAAAAAACTTGAAACTTATAAATTGATTTCATTCCATGACTTAAAATTTCCTTTAAGAAGTTCTGCTTTATATCAAAAATAGCCTCATAAGAATGCCACTCCACCCCTAATAATGAGAACAAACAAGACACCGGGAACATTTTTAACTTATCTGAGCCCCTTAAAGAACTGAGGTAATAAGAAACTGTGTGAACTGAATTCTAAAGGGTTGACAAATGCCTCCAAAGAGAGACAGGACATATAAATTGTATCACCTTTAGCAGAGGGAGGGAAAAAAAAAGATAGAAACCATAAAATTGGTCAAGAAGCAAGGAACAAAAATTTTAATGAATTTTTAAAGGTCAAATGCTGGCTAGTGTAACAAAATAGACTCCCTAGGAGTCCCAGGCACCAGATGAATCAGCACCTACTCTCCAGATCATTTCACATTCTTCCACTATGTGCTCACAAGAAAGACCTGGGCAGGCAGGAGATGTGGGGCCTTCCCTTCATGGTGCTTCCATCTTCCACCTGTCACTGAAGAAAAGGATGTCTTCTACTGTAGGAGGGATGGGAAAAACTCCTGACCTTGTATAATGCCAAGGTCAGCTACAACTGGGGTATAGGGAGAAGAAAACTTGCCAATGAGAGCAAGAAAGATGCCTGGCTCCAGATACCTGTGCTGAGAAGAAGCAGAAAGCTGCTGGCACTGGAGAAAGGATGGCAAACTTAGTCCCCAATGTGACAGGCAGCACCTCACCATGGCCCCCAACCCTGCCACAACCAAAATACACAAAGCAGAATTTAGCTAACATGAAGAGAAAGTAAAGGAATCCTTAGAAATCCAAACTCTTAGTCTGAGATAAAGGTCTGTCTGAGACTGAGGCTTTGAGCAGCAGCAAAGTCATGAGCCTTGGACCCAGAGATAGGAAGGGTGGGGGCTAAGGGAGGTAGGAAGAGAAGAACAGAGGAGAGAGATGGAGAGATTCATCATTGATTTTTAAGGAAATGATTGACGTAATTGTGGGGACAGTTAAGTCCCAAATTTGTAGATCAGGCTGGTAAGGTAAAAATAAAGGAAGGAGTTGATGATGCAGTCTTGACCTCAAAATCTGCAGGCTAGAAACTTAAGCAGGGTTTCTGATCCTGCAGTCTTGAGATAAAATTGCCTCTTCTTTGGAAAACCTCAGCCTTTGCAATTAAGACCTCCAACTGGCTAGTTGAGGCCTACCCTATTACAGAGGGCAGTCTGGTTTACTTAAGGTCTACTCACCTAAATGCCAATTACAACTAAAATACACCTTCTCAACAAAATCTAGACCCATATTTGATGAAACAACTGGGAACCATAGCCTGGCCAAGTTAGCATATAAAATTAACCACCACAATTAGTGTCAGAAAGGATGCATCAGTAAAAGTATCATTAACGGTAATAAAGAGAGACATTACATGAAGACAGGAGGGTGAGTCTTCAAGAGAAAGGAAAATCCTAAACATGTATTTCCAGAGCTTCTAGAAATATGGAGCAAAAATGATAGAACTTATAGAAAAATTAATAAATCCACAATTATAGTAGGAAACTTTAACAATTCCATCTCAGTAATCAGCAGAATATGTAAACAGAACAGTCAGAAAATATAAAAAACCCTGCATAGCGGTATCAACCAACTTGACCTAAGTAGAATGTTCCACCCAACAATAGCAGAATAAATAATCATCAGGGTATTTTGGACAATCAAAAAATAATTAATTTCAATAAATTTAAGAGGATTGAAACAACTGATACAATGTATTTGCATCATGAAAGCATTATATTAAGTTACAGAAGACAGAAATTAATGGGTATATACTGTACTATTTCATTTATATGATATTCTAGAAAAAGAAAAGCTATTGTTATAGATAAATTATAGCTCAATAAATATTTTCTTTAAGATTTCCTATAAAGACAAATTTTTCAATTTTGACTCTTTTATAAAAGGAGGCATCCATAAAATTTTTATAAAACAAAATCACCGCAGCGGATTCTCTAATGCCCAGGTAATACCTAGGATCAAAATGTATCCCTTTGTGCTTTGTAATATTGTCAGGTGTTAAATTTCCAGTATTAAAAAGTAATAAGTTATTACTAACAGTTAATTCTGCTACCTGAATGATTGAAATTCCAGGAGATACATAGGCCAATATCTAGAACACATTATTTTATAAATTTGTGTAATGAAAAGACAGACTTCACACTCATCTCTATGTTCCTACTTAGCAAGATACAGTAGAACCTCCATAGATGACCACCTGTAGAACCTCCATAGATGACCACCTCTCTACATTGACAGCCTCTGTAGGCTCACCTGATTTTCATAAGCTGGAAATATAGCACATGCACTTGTCGGCATAGTAGGGCTAGTTCCTTACGTTGACTACCTCTGTATGTTGACTAGTCTATTATTATGTGTCCCTTAGGCAGTGGTCACCATATAGAGCTTCTGCTGTATATCATTTTCTAGGCCTACATATACAGTGATATTCACATATATGCACTCAGCAAAACTGAAGGTGCTGGGAGGCAAAGAGTGATATACCAAAGAACAGTGCTTTGGCATGATGAGCACTTTGAATTAAAACAAATTGAAAAAGCTTAGAAGCTACCTAACCTTTTAAATTTCTTTGGTTTCTTACCTCTCCCCAAGCACAGAGAGAGACTCTCTCTGTAATTTCCTATCTAAGGAAACCATCTTTCCAGAAGTGTTATTGTCTTAAGACTTCTTCCCTAGGAATTTCATTAAATACTAGGAAAGCTTCTGCTGGAAAAGAGAAAACTAAAGGCCATCACTGTGCCCAGATAGACTTTCCGTCTATTCTTTTGTGGGGAAGCCCTCAAGATTGCCTGGGAGACTTTATCTCCTAATAAGATAACCTCTGTCATGGTAAAGTTCTATGCCTCAACTTCCCACCACTTCCTACAGAGCTCAGACAACCTTTCCCCCAGCACATTGCTCTTGGAGATCATTTATTTCCCCTTTAAAAATCATTTGCTACCTCACTAAAATGTCATGCAGCCTCCTATTTCCCTCTTTATTTTTTTTCTTAACTTTATTCAAATTAAAATTAGGGTGTAATATTTAGGTTATAATGTTCTCCCTTCCAGGGTAAAATTCCATTTATAGAAGAGCCCCTCACCCAGGGGGTGTATTATATACCCTCCATTTCCCTCTTTCTTAGGAGTCTAATGTTTTCAGAACTCTAATGTTTATGTTCACATGCACATAAACACATTTGTATGTGTTTTTCTCTTATAAATATATCTATTGTCAATTCATTTCAGTGAACCTTCAGAGAGGGCGGAAGGGAATCTTCCCTTCACTCCTACAAAGGCATGATAGGTTTGCGTGTATGAATGAATAAATGTGTACATTCATTCTTCTATATATTTATGCTTTTAAGGAAGACTATCTTAATGTTTTAGCAAAGTTTCTTTTTAATGAGTATGGTGAATTTCTTTGTAAAATAAACTCCAACCTGTGCAGAGACACTGAACAGAGCTTCTGCTATATATTGTTGTATTTCCAGAGCCCCTTATTGAAGTAGGTCCTACAATAGTATAGTATTTGAATATCTAATTATAATCATATAGTTTGGCATTTCTTAGTATTTTCTGAAAAATATTATTCAAGATATCCTATTTTAAGGAAAAGGGCAGCATGAAAAATGTTGTTTGAAAGTGTGAAAGACCTCCCAGATAAAACTTCATTGACTCTGGGTTCTAACGAGGCACTAATCCCAAATCAACATTGTATTATTTGTCTATTTATTAATCTGTTCATTTGCTTATTGTTTTTCTTTTCAGACATTAGATGGGACTATTTAGTGTTCATTCTAATATTCCCAGTTAATGGTAGAGGTGTTAATATTTGTTGTATAAGCGAATAAATGAACATTTCAAAAAAGTAATTTGAAAATAGAAACTCATTTACGTTTTTGACTTATTGATTTCTGGTAACTTATTTTTGGCAGGAAAATTTTTTATTTTATCAAAATTTACAAATTCCTTAGTAATCTTGTATTTTTTGGTGATGGGTCCCAGATGGAGTGAGTTTTTTCACAGCTTTCAGAAATTTCTCTTTGGGAGAAACTTTCTGAGAATATTATTTAACATGTTTTATGTGTATAAGTATGTATGTATGTTTAATATGGTTGAAAGAAGTATAATAAAGACTCCTAAATAAATTGTTTTAGATTTACTATATAACTTTTTATTCTATCCTATCATATGTATATAGGTTTATGACTTAATATCATCATTCTGGATTATATCTTTTATTAATATCAAATGAACCATGTTACCAAATTTATCTTCTTAATGTAATTGTTAAATATGTAAAATTACTACTATAAATCTTACTTTATTCTGTACTTGTTTCATATGTATAATGGTTTTGTTAATTTTCGTATGTAAACAACTATTAAATTTTTCTGTTGGTCAAGGATTTGGGCATAGAGATGCCCCCAAACCAAATACAATGAATTCCTTTCTGAAATTCTGGTAGATATTTGCCCATTTTTTTTCTTTTTCTTTTTTTTAATTAAATCATAGCTGTGTACATTAATGCAATTATGGGGTACAATGTGCTGGTTATATTTACAATTTGAAATACTTTCATCAAAGTGATTAACATAGCCTTCACCTCATTTTCTTAGCCCATTTTTTTCTTAATATTCCTGTATTATGTTTCTTATAATTAGAATACAGATGAATTTTCCTATAATGTCTATTATCTTTTACCCAGTTGGTGGGATTTTTTTAGGCCATTTAAATCCTCTAAGTCCATTCTTCAATCATGTTGTTTTCTGTTTTTATGCGTTCATACAAAGTATTAAATTTATTTTCTCTAACTTCTGCTTTATATTGTATTTTCTCATCGGTTTTTCTTCCCTAGTATATTGGGAAGCTTTATACTGATTCTACTGGTTATTACCTTTGTATTTATAAACAATTCTCTAACCTAATGATTTAGTCAAAATAAAAAAAATACAATTTAAAAATGTTATCTTTTCACTATAATTACAGGGATTAAACTTAGATTATTCTAAAGAAATTGCTCCATTAGCTGTAAATTAGTATTTCTTGTAAAATGTGTGTTTTCTTTATCAATGATTATTATTTAATTTTTGTATTCTGTTTTAGGTCTATATTTATACCAATTATTTGACTTTATCCATTATTTTATTTTTTATTCAATACCCATTGTAACTTTTTTTACTTCTTTCAAAGGTTTCTTGCTAATCCTACCAACATTTCTCAAACCTAAATTCTTTTTGATTCATATTTTGTTCACTGACAAATACTTTTAAGTATTTGTTTTTCAAGACATGTATGGCTTGGCACCTATGGCTCAAGTGGCTAAGGCGCCAGCCATATACACCTAAGGTGGCGGGTCCGAATCCAGCCTGGGCCCACCAAATAACGATGGCTGCAACCACAAAAAAAAAATAGCCAGGCATTGTGGTAGATGCCTATGGTCCCAGCTACTTGGGAGGCAGAGGCAGGAGATTCACTTGAGCCCAGGAGTCCAACTTGGGCTGTGAGCTGTGATGCCATGGCACTCTACCCAGGGGGACAGCTTAAGGCTCTGTCTCAAAAAAAAAAAAAAGACATGTATTATATGTGCTATATTTTCTGAGATGCTAAATAGACTATCTTTTTATCTTTAATACAGAAATAATATTAGCAGAAAGGGGGTCTGACTTACAATTTTTCCTCTAAAATATTTTTAGCTATAACTTTCTTTTATTCTAATTTATTATTGCAAAGTGAAGCATGAATTTTTGTCTTTGAGTGCAGTTAATAATTTTCTCTGCCATAATGTTTTTATTCTTTTAGTTTAGTTTGTTTTCTTCAAAATGTATTTTCGGAGTATTCCTTTCTTATAGTATTATGAGTTAGGTAAACCCTATTAATCAACATTCACAGTTCTTCATAATTGTCTTTGTTTGTGATGGTTTTTGTTTTGTCATATGTTTATTAATTTTTAGCTCAAAATTTATTCATATCTATATTGGATTTTCATTTCATTTGAATTATGCAAGTTCCTTTTAAGGAAGTTATAACTTATCATTTCTATGGTGAAGATATATTCCCCCATTTTATAGATGAGAAAACATAAACAGACTTTATAATTTGCCCACTGTCATATAACTAGTAAGAGGAAAACACTCTTGCTATAGACCCCATGCTATAGACCACTGGTTTTTATTGCCTCTGAATTCCAACTTTTGCTCATAACTACTGGTGGAGCTTGGAACATGATATCCCAAAGTTTGCCCCCTTGGCATGCTGCAACTTTGAACTAAACATCAGTGGGCTCAAAAGCAGGGTCTTCCTGACCTTCTTCCATCCTTCTGTCTCTTCCCTCTCTTTCCCCCCCCAAAACAAGTCACAAGTAACAGAATTATTCTTCTTCAAGATGAGTCATTGCAAATAAAACCCCTCTTCCCCAAAACAAGCCATAGACAGGTCACGCTCTTTCTTCTCCTTTTGTCCTTGAAAAACCTCCTTCCAGAGAGGTTCAGGAGAAGGAAATGCTACCCAGAGAGGCCAAGAACTGTCTCTGCAGATGGGCCTTCCTTGGTTTCCCCCTCGTCTATTGCCCTTAGATTATATCCCTTTTATCCAATCACATCTCTCCATGACTACCCATTCTTTATCAATCAAACCTCAGACTAGAAATAGACTATTTTCTTCTTGTATCTTTTGGTCATTGGATCTTCACTTTTGAAGATGCCTGTGTCACATAAAACTTGGGAGTAAATATATGTGTTATTCTTTTCCCTAATCTGTCTTTTGTTATAGGAAAATCAGTGTAACACTTGTGATTAAAAGGAAAATATTGTATCTTTCTGCCCCTATGCTATCTATAATATAATGCAAATTTTAATTATGTTATGAAAGATGTATGTTTCATATAATCCTTTTATATCTAAGTTCTCATTGAATTTTAATTTTCTATTATTATGATACCCTTTCTTTTTCATCTCAGTATTTTCTCTTTTTTTTGCCTCTGGAAACCACATCTTTAATATCTTCTTGCATGCTAAGTATTCCTCTAATTTCTGTAATATGTTCTCCCCATTCTGGCTCCCAGTTTGTCCTTCCTCACCTCAAATACTATTTCCTTTGTACTGTGATATTGCTCAGAGGTCTTAGGTTATTGATACTCTTGTGGTTCTCTTTATTCATTTTCTAATGAGAGAGATCCACCAGGCTGTTTTCTAGCATACAGTGTATTAATGTTTTAACAAAATTCTCTAGCTCCCCGTGTCCTGGTATAATCCGCAAATATACCTACAAATGGAGGGCAGAGGGCTGTGTGTATGTGCACATATGTGGGTGTAGGTGTATAAAGTTACTTGACCTAACTTGTTCAAATGTTATTTAATGTATGTCCACTGCAGAGTTATGGGATCTTCTACCCATATGGTTCATTTCTCAGAAATTTAAACCACCAAACCACATGAGAAACTCTAGACGTTTGCCCATCTCCCAGTTTAAATGCTGTTACTTCTACATTCATCTCCCAAGATGAAGCTATCACATGCATTCCTCCTTTTGTTCATAGAAACCAGACTTCTCACTTGAGGGTTAGCAAAAGAAAAGCATAACAAATTTATTTGACATAGTTTTTTAGTGACTCAAGAACCTTCAGATACAGAGACCTGAAAACCCAGAGAAAACTGTTTTATGCTGCCTGATGGAAACAGTGGTTAGTTGTGAAGAAACGAGATTGGACAAAGAAGGTATTATCTAATGGTAATAAAGTAGGGAGAATTTAGCAAAGCCTCTGTTCAGATTCGGTTTTGCCTCTGTGTAGCATTTCTTCTTTCTGGGCCAGTTTGGAATGAGGCTGTCATAACCTACTTTAGTGGAAGTAGGTCAGAGTCACCTGTCTAGGTTTTATGGCTTGCTTTAGAGCAGAGGAGTTCTAGTTTCTATGATTTCCCTCAAGTGAGAAGTCCAGTTTCTGAGATACCTTGAGGGAAAAAGGAAGTGGGAGGATTTCAAGAGCCCTTGCTTCCAAGGCCGCCCCAGTCTCAGGCACCATACGTTGGTGTAGGTTTTAGAATCTGAATTAATGTAGGAAAAGATGGTATGTAAATAACAAAGCCATCATATTCTCTGTGCCTCCAGAAATAGCACCCTTTCAGAGAACGGAAGATTGATAGCTTTTATGGTCTGTTTATATTCTTGTGTCTGACAGAGGGGACAGATGGTTGGGGAGATTGAAATAGATTCTTTTGGTCTGTATTCTTTTACTGGATACTATTTCAAGTTGCAAAAGACCATTTGAGCCCTACTCCACTTTCCTGATCTCTGGTTATATGTTGTTAGAGTCATAATGGAATAATTTAGAGAGTTTCTTTTTCTCTGCTTTGATTACTTGCTGCAGGTCTTAATGTTGAACCAGAATTGGAACCCAGAAATTTGTTTCTCGTGTCATGCTCGTCCACTATTGTGTCCATGTTTGTTTTTGCATTTATAGGTAGAAAGTCATTTAATGAAAAGACATGCAAATCACAGATAATTCTGTTTCTGTTTTATCATGCAGTGTGAAAATGTTAAAACACAAATCAGCTTGTTTCATAATTATTCTCTTTGAGTGGGACAGATTTTAACCCTATGAATTACTCAGACCTTTGGTTTTCACTGTGAAGCTCATTGTGAACTTTACTTCTCAGTCATGTTTCTCCAGAACCTACGCTAACATATGGTCTCCCTGGTTGGGTGGCCTACTTCCCCCCAGCCTCAAGTTGTTATTGTATTCTGCAATCATTTTATTTTTTTTTCATAATTGTTAAGTGATAACAAAATGAAAATTAACCCAATGGGAGGTTTATACTCTAAAAATTTTAGTCCCCATTTATTATAAAGTGTACTAATTTGGCATGTCAATATTTTATAAGCTCATTGGGAAGCTATTGCCCTATTTGGAGTTTGTAGACTAACAACCTTAAACCATAGGAGCCATGTGTTCACCAATTTGCACTTCATTTTAACATCAAAAGGTTAAGATTTCTCTTCTTCTTGAAGCAGAGTAAAAATAAATGAGTTGGTTATTGATGACATTTTGATAGATTCCATTGTTTATTCTCTTGTTTTAAAAAAGGAAACTACAGCCATTTTTACTATACATGTTGAAAACATCTGTGATTGTGTATGTTGGTAAATAGATTTCTTTATGTGGAATAAATTCAGTGAGAATTGGGTTACTAAATGATACAAGTGTCTCTAGTTATCTATCTAAAAGTTTGAGTGGACACAATAAATTGGTAATACTTATTTTATCTCTCAGAACAAGCTTAAACTAAAACCAAGGAATTTTCAGAATTCCCCTCCCTTCATGTCTAAGAGAATAAAAAGCTTTTTGAGACTCTCAGGTGTTATAATTACTCCTTACATTTTATTTCCCTTTAAAGGCCCATTCAGAAATACAGTAGATAAATTAATTTTCCAAATGTGTATTAATTAAATATGTGATAAATATACTTTAGTAGAAATTCTTATTATTGTCTAAATTACAAAAATATTTTTAAATTCTTAATTAGTAAACTTTGTATTGAACTCAACAATCCAAAACATTGCTGTTATTATTATTTTGCATTTACATTGAGTGTGATGTTGCTTCAGAATTACTTTTTGTTAATCTTTTCTGGTGCCAAACAGCTATCTGAATGCTCTTTCTGAAATTTCTCTCTGCCTTCCAGCGACTCTAATTTTTTTCTAATGAGAACTTTGACTAAATCTTAATATTTTTATTCCTCTAACAATGCCTTCTTTCTATTAAATGAAGAAATTGATATAAATTTCCCCAAATGTTCATTTATTCCCTTCTCTTTCAAAAAATGAAAACAAAGGCCTCAAAACAAACATTTATTCTTTCTCTGGATCAGCCTCAGGGATCTTGCTGGTGTCTTTGAATTTTTCAGACTCCACATTTCGATTCTGCTTGTTCTTATTGCCACCATCGGTTCTTTCTTTTATCATTCCACAGATTCATAGTGGCTTCCCTCCTTTGTGAATATCATATTTTAGGCCTGAATCATGAAATTTACTTATGTTTCCAGATGCTATGCTACTCTTACCTTCTTGGAGGATCATCATATTAGAGAATAGTTTAGCATGGTGCTAGGTGACTTAAGAAGAGAAAATTTGAATCTATTCACTATAAAGTCCTTAGACCAAGTAGAAATAGAGTTCTTTTTGCTATGTCCAAATACATGTTAATAAAATTATTTATAGCCTGACAACCTCTATGCTTTTACTAAATTAAAATCATAAATGAATCCCAGTTATGCCAAATTGTATTTGTGCTGTGCAAGAGTCACTTTTAAACATGTGAAAGTCACTTCTACTTCTTAGAATGTTTTATAGATTTTTTAAATGCAGTTTTCCATACAGACCCAATATAATGTTGCTATTTTATAATAAGAACATTGGGCTATTTTCATGGCAGTGTTTAAATTACTAGCATTTAATTTTCTATTTTTTCTGACAGTAGAAATGAGTATTATTTTTGGCAGAATTATGTTGCCTTCTAAATGTCCATGTTCTAAACTCCTGAATCTGTAAATATGTTATCCTATATAGCAAAAGAAATTTTGTACATGTGATTAAGTTGAAGACATTGAGATAAGAAGATTTATTCTAGATTATTTGGGTGAGTCTAATATAATCCCAAGGGTCCTTTTAAGAGAAAGAAGGAGGCGGGAGATCCCAGGATATATGGTAACAGAAGCAGGGTCAGGGTCAAGAAGAATTTGAAGATGTTGTGTTCTGACCTTGAAAATGGAGAAAGAGCCTGTGAACTAAGGAATGAAGTTCAAACTAATTAATATGCCAAACAGGAACATTCTAAAATAGAATACTCTGGTCTCCTATGTCATATTTTGGGCTGGGATGTCCTGAGCACCATAGTATCTTGCTTTTGTCTTTATGGCTACCAGATGTGTTACTGTACTTCCAGTCATCATGTCCACAACTGGCACAACAGTATGATAAATAAAGGCATAGAGCAAAAAATGAAAAGGCAAACAGCTTTGTCCTTCCTGACTTTATATGTAGGAAAAAAATGTACTACCTAAGAATTTTAGCCTACATCTCACTGAGCAGAGCTATAGGATCAAGAGACAAAATCACAGCAAATTTAGTTTAATGATATTAATTAGTTTTTTCTTGTGATTCTAGAATCAGGCAACTTCTCATTCTATAAAAACATCTCATTCTGTAAAATAGAATGAGTGTTCCAATGATCTGAGCATAGGAGATTAGTTTTATAGTCAGAAAAGACTGAGGATAGCAGAAATGGAGAACAAAAGCTGACTGGTTGTTTCAAAGTTACTTTCTTTGTAAAGGTTAAAGCAGAGGAAATTTTCTTATCATGCCAGCTGAAATTGGCTTGTTTGGGGATTTTGCCATTATTTCTCACTCTCCTGTTTTGCCCAAAGGTCAGATAAACAACTTAGTTTCATCTTGCTGTTGTGGAAATTCAGCATGAATGATTCATTTTGGTTTGGCTAGTTGGCCCTAGTGCCGGAGCTCAAGCCAAACCAATGGCCTCCTACATAGTCATTAATTTTATTTAGCAGTTACTATTACTGTCAAGGCAGTCAAGGAAGGTGTTTTAGCTTTTTAGGCCCTGTCATGGAAAAAAAGAAAGGCTAATAAAATAGTGAATAGTTGGAAGTGCCAACCCTCAGAGACTTTGAAGTACAAATTTAAGGGAATGATTTTTGTAAGAAGGATTGACTTAACTCTGATAGGTATCACAGTTCTTCAACTGCAAATATTATTTAAAATACTGCATAGTGCTTCTATGCAGAAAGACATAAGGATCGATAGATTTATTAACTATTAGTTGAGCCTTGTGCTCTTTTTATTGTGTTTTGATTCCAAAATAAAATTGTTGCATTGCAGAATTTTTGTGAAATTGTTAAAATGTACTTTTTCCTCTCAGTATAGATGAGGAAATATTTTTGTTATTTCCTTGTATTCCTTATAAAAAAGTATTAGAGTTACAAATAATTTCTATGAAAGTATTTACTGTATCAACAGATCTTCACTACCAAGATTTTAAGTAAGGCAATGATTTTAAATAAATGATCCTTAACACTTTTGCAGGCTAACCAAGTTGCAAAATTCTAAAAGCTTTTGCAAACTCACTTTTATTATCTAGTCAAAAACAACGATTCTAAAATGGGATCTTTTCTTATTTTGTGATGCAAGTTTTCTTAAAAGTGAACTTATTTCACAACTGAGAATGTGACTCTGTTGCACAGCGTAAGGTTGGTCTATACAGTGTGTGGTGTGCATCCAATCCTGTAATCCATCAGTGAAACTTCAGGTATGATCCTAGACGTGGAGAATTACCCACTTACTCAGGAGCTACCATTTAAAACATCTTCCTGCTAAGAGCTATAGAATGATGAGGAAGGAATGGTGGGAAAGACTTCCTTTTATGAAAGAAAGGAAACAACAAATGTAGGAAAAGAACATTTAAATTCTATTATCTTTAAAGAAAAAGCCTTGTGCTCAGCAAGCCTTCCATATTCCAATTTTATAATTACTCTTGAAGTTCGAAGGGCATCAAAGCAAGGCCATATCTGAAAGCATTCATATCTTTGTGTTGTTTCATATTTGGATAATCATTTTTGAATATTGACAATGCACATTAAAATGCTGATGGGAAATGAATATAAGGAGAAGGAATGTATATTTTTAATCACTTAACTTTGATAATAAACGTATGTAGGCCAGGTCTTTATTGCCCCCAGTGAAGAAAACAATTGTGGCAATTAACTTGATAATTGAGATAAAACCACCCAGAGGATATATTCTGTTTATAGCTAGATAAGAGGTCTGAAATTGATGGGTGATGGCTCAGAAAACTCTCAGCTGCTCAATGGAATAGAAACTTTTCTTCCCTCCCCACTCCCCCTACAAGGTCTGGCATTGTTTTCCCTTTCTGTAAGTAATCGTGTAAAAAACAAAAGAGAAATAAAACAAATGACTGCTCAACTTTGGAAAATCATTTTGAATTTTGGAAACTTTGGTCACTGTTCACTAATTTGGAAAGGAAAATAATCCATTCAAGAAAGAATCAGGTGAATTCTTTAACTATCTACAATAGATATCCTGGGGGTAAAAACCTGTGAGACAACAAGTTGAAGGAAATCATTAAAGGCCTTTTGGGAAGAAGTCATCTTTGAGATAGGATTTCTAAATCCCAAAAGTAGGATTGGGATGGGGGTGGCGTATGTCTTGTGAGGTTTCCATTTCTATTGGGAGACCTAGGAACTACAGCAGAAGAGAACAAAGGAAAAGTTCTGTGTGTGTTACTTATCCTCTGTATTTATAGAGTGGGGAGTAATGAAGTTTGAAGGAAGAATACTGGAAACTAAGGCCAGAAGCTATAATAATCATCCTTACAAATGAATGAAAAAGTGTGTTAACACCTAAGTACACAATCGGCTTTGAAAAATTCTTAAGCCTGTAAACATAAGCCCTGCTAGTGTTTCAAATAGACTTCATGGCTTGGAGAAGTTAATTTATTGCCAACTAATTTATCTAGGTATATAACATTTATTAAATCCTGCAGTAGAACAAAAAGGAGTTTTATTGTTATTTTGTTGTGCTTTTTTGGTGTTCCACTTTTTTATCGATTTCCCTTAGAAAGATGAGTAGGGGAGAGAAAGAGTGTACCTATTTGTCATGTCCCTTCACACACTTAAAAAGTAGTCATGAGCGTGATTGCTGGGGGCTTATGTGGGCAAGTCTGTTTCTTGACTTGGTGGAAAGCTGGCAGCACAATGTAAGGGTAGTTTGGTGTTGGCGCATGCCTGGTGGTGCTAGGAAAGGAAGGGATTCACATCCATTTTGGATCCCCAGTCTATGTAGCTGCTTGCCTATTTGCCTAATAGATGTTAGTGTACTTTTTTTTTCCCTAGAAGAAATCTCTTTCTTAATGAGTAAAATAATATCTTTAATGGAAATAGAATTAAAATTTTAAAGTCACTTAACTCTAACTGTGATTTGCATGGTCTTAGCATTGTTTTTTAATGCTTATAGTTTTGACTTAATTGTTGGTATATTTTAGGTTGTCATTTTTCTGGTTTAAAGTAGAATTATATTATTAAATTAATGTCATAAAGTATAGCTTATTTGGTAATTGAGGACTTATTTTTTTCAATACAGGGAATATTCCTTCTTGCAGACTGTAATTACAGCTACATTTATGATTCAAATTACATGTGCATTATTAGACCATCAAAACTCATAATAAATTTTGTATATTACAGTTTTGGGGCTTTAGCTTCATGACACAAATATTTATAACTAAAATCTAAATTATAACAGGGTTTCCATAGAGTACATGTGCAATTTGCTATGTTAAACTGTTTTTAAATAGCATATGAACTTTATGTCCACCCTATATTTATAAGAAAAAATATTTTTTCTGAATCTGTGCATATGTTAGAGTACACTTATCCTCTAATGGTTAGAAACAGAGAATACTTTAATGGCAAAAATTGGATGGCATATAATTAATCAATGGTTTTTAAATTCTTAATTAAACATTCACGTTCATGTCTAGGGTCTTATGAAATAGGTGCATATCAAATAAACTTCTTTTAGGGTTGATGAAATGTTAAATCATTATAACATTCAGCATATTAAATTAGGTAAGCATTGTGAATTTTGAATAATTCTGTTCTAAACTATAATTTTATTCCTTTCCTGAATTTACAAAGCTTTAGAACCTTATACACTTGAATCCTTTATATAGAAAAGCATCAAGTGGTTCGGTAATATAGGCAATAGACTAAGAACTTAATCCGAGTAGCATATATTATTATAGTGTACATATTGCACACTTTTATTTGTGTATTTTGGAAGCAGACTTATTTTCTTAGTCTCTTTGGAAAAATTTGATGTTCGTCTTTATTTTGTTTTATTTTCATGGTTCATTTAATAGTAAAAAATAAGGTATACATGTTTTATAAAAAAATTATAAATTTTTGGTATATATATGATGTGTATATATATATATATATGCATTCAATTTTATTCCATGTATCTTTATAAAAATTGTATATATATATAAAATGCATTTGATTCTATTTCATATATCTTAGAACTAAGATAAATTTACCAAGCAGCAAATTGTTTGTTAAAAATAGGAGATGAATATATTAAGTTTAATTTGTTTGCAAAACTCTCATTTTGTTTTGTTAATATCATCCAAAACTAGATATTGGAGACATCAGTGCTTTGAAAAATGAATTGTTAATGTTATATGTTCATCTCCTTCTGCATATGAATTGCCCCTGAATGGAGAGGCTTGCATTTCCCTAAGAATATAAGTTTTCTATATTTCTATGGAAAGCTAAAAGGCACAACTAATTTACTTATAAAGAATATATAAGAATATATTTATAGGTGCCATTATTGTAGAAATCTTTAAAAAGGTATATAAAGAAAAGATTTTACTTCTTACATATCTCAAGCAATTTTTTAAACATAATATTAAGAAAAATCTGGCCTTTTAAAAATTTAATGTCTCATGTTATTTGCTAAATTGTTTCATGAAGCTTGTTATAAAGAACTATAGTAAATTACTAATCCATGGTTAGTAATTCATACACTTGTTCCACATTACTCAGAACCTTCTACAATCCTATAAAAGCAATAGCAAACTCAAAGCACAAGGCACATTAGTAGCTAACCAAAACTACCAAGATCAAATCCAGCATGTACTGAGGTTATGAAAGCCTGTTGTTTTAGTCCTGAAAGAGCCAGTGTTTATCTGTTTCTCAAAATTTCAAATTCAGAGAGCCAGTTGATGCTCTCCTTCCTTGAGAGCAAGTCAAGAGTTCATTCATGAAGTTATATATTATGGATATTATTATCATAATATCATTATAATATAATATGAAAATTATAACAATATTAATTTTTAAAACCATTTGTAAAAGGTGTAGATTGTTTGTGATTCAGACTAGTTTGGGTGGCAGTAATATTAGAAATAAGAAGGCCAAAACCTAAAGGTCAAGAAGCTAGTTGTCTTTTAATTGCTGTCCTCAGATCTTCCGACTGTCAGACAACAGAGGGTTAGAGCAGAGAACACTCATCTTGCATAAAGGTTTCCTACTTCTTTTGACATTTCTACTAACTCAGTAGCATCAACACTGAAATATGAAATAATAAATGGGAAAAGTTGGGTGGGAGAAATATCTGACAAGAAAGAGTTCTGTCTCAGCCTAATTAACACTCAAAGATCCAGTGGAAAGGTGAAATCAAAAAGAAAGAATGAAACTTACAGGGAAACCATAGTAATTGATGAAAAAGGACTATAACAGAGAGAAAGGAATGAAAATTGTGATTTCAGTCATCTTTGATTTCTAACAAGACTGAAATGTTTGCAGCAAAATGTTTTGGAATTTCTAACAAGTAAAAGATTATTAGGCCTAACAAAATTAATTCCCATTAAATTTGAAAACTATAACATTTCTTTCAATGAATATATAAATTCAGCTTTTGGGGGCCAAATTTCAGGACCACAAGCCAGGAAGTACACATTCAGGTTGCCCTGAATATATGCTCCTTGTGGCAATAGTTACTGGTAGATTAAAAAAAAAAAGGCATTTATTTTTTCTGAACACGTATCTGTACATATTTATGGGATACATGTGGTATTTTGAAATAAGTATACAATGTATAATGATCAAATTAGTGTCATTGGGATATCCAGCACCTTAAAATTTATTATTTTTCTGTATTACAAAAATTCCAATTTTACTCTTCTAATTATTTTGAAATATACAATAAGTTATTGTTAACTGTGGTTGCCCTGTTGGGTACCAAACATGAATACTTATAACTTGTAATTCACCATATTTGTATACCCATTAATCAACTCCTTATTATCCCTCCAAGTCTCTACTTTATATAATATTCACAGTACTTATCAGTTTTTAGGAGGCAAAATTAAATGCCTCAGATTATGAGTCCAGTAAAACAGATATGATATTTTATATTTTGCTTGTTTTGCTGATTTGTGAGATCTTGCATTTACAATAAATAGTCAATTAACATTAATTGATTATGAAAAAGGCATGGCTCTAAAAAGCACAAATTATTTTAAAATTAGTTTTAAATATTCAAAAGTATAGCTAAGTGTTTATTGTCTTTGCCAATGAAGGAAAGCAATGTCATAAATAGTTAATACTTTTCAAATGTTTTTAGTTATCCATGTATACATGATGTTATTGTACTTTTAAAAATTGATTTGACTTCCAAATTAAAAATTGTCATAGGATAACAGGATAATGGTTTTGCAACATAGCAATACAGATAAATTAGAACTGGAGGATTAGATCCAAACATATATTAAGTGGTAGGGGAGAGTGAATCTGAAATTCAGCATTTTTTATAATAACATAGTATATATCCAAATGGGTATATACTGTGTTATTATAAATATATAAACTTGTTCCAGTGTCCAATGACTATAATTCAAAGTTCTATAATTTCTAAGATAGCTCCTATACTCTCTTATACAAAGTACCATTAAAAACAATGCATGTAACATTAAGTGAAAAGTTTTAAATCATTAATATTTTATTTTATATATCTAATTATATTCTTAAAAAAATCTTAAAGTATGTTAAAAAATTCAAAGTTGAAAATATATACACTAGAAATGTTTTTTTTAATTTCAGTAGCAGTAAATAGGTAAAATTTGGAAAGGACAACTTTTATTCTGGTCTCAAAAAGGAGTATTTCATGTGATACAAAGCATTATAAAATAAGGCATTGTTATCAGCCTTCATCATCTTAATTCTGAGTTTAAAACAAAAAGTCAAAAACAAAAAAGCAAGCCATAGTACTTAGTAGTGTAGTGTATAATAGTAAGCAATAGTGTACGATAGTAAGCATTTAAGAAGCTCAAGTCTCTGGAGTAGTCCAGCAGAGTACTACCGTCTGTGGCTGGGCTCTACTGTATGGTTATTCTGGTCTTAACTGAACTCACTCAGGTGTGTGGGTAAGCTGATCTAGTTTAAGGTGACCAGACATCTCGCTTTTGGCGGGACAGTCACAATTTTTAATAATTTGTCCTGCGTCCTGTGGCATTTTTAAAAAGTCCCTGATTTTTGGAAAGAATGCATGACAAGCTCGGGAACAGCGGGAGAAAGGGAAGGGAATATACGGTTTTTGGCTGCCATGTGGCTATTTCATCAAGATATGAGTTTTATATTATTTTTGTTAATTTTACAATGTTAAACTTTAATAATAACAAATAATTGTTGAGAACTGATTATCGAGAACTGCTTATCAAAGTTTGCATTGTTGATCAGTTGTTAGAATT
>CAUYTI010006272.1:0-29542 GCA_963575145.1 Galago senegalensis | reverse complement strand
TGGGGAGGTAGAGGGGAGGAGGAGTGGATGGGTGGAGGGAGTGTGATTGGAGGGATCACCTCTGTGGTTTTTCTTACAAGGATACAAGTGAATCTTTCTGAAAGTAGAATATAAACATCTTAACACAATAACTAGGAAAATAACATCAAGGCTATGTTAACCAGTTCGATGAAAATATTCCAAATTGCATATGAAAACACCACACTGATTGCATTAATGTTCACAGCTATCATTTAATAAAAAAAATGACATTTATAAAAATTAAAATCAGTACAAACAAATAATTTCTGTGTAGAAATTCAAATTTTATATGGCACATATAAACTGTTTTATATTTAGTCATCAAATAAAAATATTCCTCTTAAAGCTTATAAGATTATTCTTGTTATATCAGTGTTTGGTGGGTTGGTTTTCAGGGAATGGGCCATTTGGTGAACTCCTTTTTATTGATTTTCCCTGCTTGCCTATCACCAGCAAACTCTTAACTCCTCCAATTTCTACAATTTACTTGTATTAAACTGAAGTCTCTCCTCCTCCCAAGATGCTCTAGCAGCTTTTTTTTTGTTTGTTTGCAGTTTTTGGCCGGGGCCGGGTTTGAACCCACCACCTCCAGTATATGGGGCCAGCGCCCTACTCCTTTGAGCCACAGGCACTGCCCATAGCAGCTTTCTTAAGTAATGTCTTTTATTCTTTTCTAACCAAAGTACCTAAAGCTTCTCTGGCTGGACTTTTTAGTTGTTTTCCTAGACCTAGTCCATTTTTCCATGGGTTTATCCCACACCTGTACTTGGATGCCTCAGAAACTCTTTAAACTCAATGTTTCCAAAACCAAATGTAAGTGTATTCTCCCCAAGTGCTCTGACTCTCTAAACCTGATCTTCTTTGGAATTTTGTTTATTGGATATAACTCCCATCCATCCCATTGCATAAGCCAGGAACCAAGGAGTTATCCGTATCACTCCTTTTCTCTCAAGCTTCATATTCAACCACTCTCTGGCTATTGTAAACATTTTTCAAATCCCCATTCATCTCCATTGCCACCATTTTTTTTTTTTTTTTGGTAGAGTGCAGTGGTGTCACAGTTCACAGCAACCTCAAATTCTTGAGCTTACGTGATTCTGTTGCCTCAGCCTCCCAAGTAGCTGGGACTTTAGGCACCCACTACAACTCCTGGCTATTTTTTGGTGCAGTTGCTATTGTTGTTTAGCTGTCCCGGGCTGGGTTTGAACCCACCACCCTCCATGTATGTGGCCGGCACCCTCCCCACTGTGCTATGGGCACAGTAATCCTAGCACTGTGAGAGGCTGAGGGGAGGATCACTTGAGCTCATGAATTTAAGACAAGCCTGAGCAAGAGTAATACCCATCTCTACTAAAAATAGAAAAATTAGCCAAACATCATGGTGGGTGCCTGTAGTCCCACCTACTCAGGAGGCTGAGGCAGGAGAATATCTAGAGCCCAAGAATTTGAGGTTGCTGTGAGCTATAATGACACCATGGCACTCTACCTAGGGTGACAGAGTGACACCCCGTCTCATAAAAAAGAAAAAAAAGACAAAAAATCCCACTGTTTTTTTTTTTTTTTAAAGACTTTGTTTTTTGGAGCAGTTTTAGGTCTATTAGAAAATTGAGCAGAAAGTACAGAGTTCGCATATTATCCCTGCCCCAGGACACTCACAGATTCCCCTACCTTCTCCCTTTTTTCTCTCTTTCCCTGGTAGATCTATTTCTTTTATTATTGGCTTTTATAGAAACATATTATTTTCCTTCAAACATCAGTTTGAGATTGTTATATTTTAGTGTTATTATTTGTATTTGGCTTTTGTTTTCCTTACAAGGAACATACTCCCTGAGGGCAAAACTACATTTATTATTTTTTCCCAAGATCTGATCCAGTGTCTGGTATAGAGTAGGTTTTCAAGAAAATTCATTGTATGGTTGAATGACATATATCATATGGTTTATGTAGTGTCTGAACAAAACAATACTCTATATAATTACCATTGCAAGACTCTGAAGACCGAAAATTAACCATAATTTTGCTATTTGTTTCTGTCTCAGATTAATTTAGCATCTTACATTTATTACTATTCTTGTCCAGTAGCTCTCAAAAATTAACCACAGATGTTACACTAAGTATACACACACTGATGGGAATACAATTACTCTGTTATGTATTACATATAATAATTCATTTTTGTTTTATTCAACTAACAACATGGATGGATTTGTTTTGCTTTTTCTTATGTCTGTGTTCAAACCTGAAGTGTTTGTTTTCCTCCTTGAAAAATTTGCTTACCCTCCCTGAGAGCCACATCCGGCCACAAGGGGGCAGAGATAGACAAATAGTCAGTTCTTTTGACAGTTTTGTAGCATGAGACTATTTTTTTTGACCGAATAAATTAAAGCCATTATTTTTTTCATAGTTTTTTTCACTTGGTATTCAGATTAAAATCTGCAAGTACTATTACCTTCTTCACACAGTGTATATTCCCTAGATGATCAAGAGACCACCACTATACAAATTTTAGACATTCTATAACCCATCTCTTTAGTATATTGAATAATTTTACAGTTTTAAGAATGATATATCAGATGTTGCAATGAGTTGTTCACTGGTAATTGTATAGCTAGTTTTCATTTTTCTGTCTTATCTTTAGCCCCCCCCCCCCACATCCACACGGGTACACACATATGCACATACTGTTGATAGAAAAAAAAAGGAGGTTGTTTTGGGGGGAATTGTCATTCAGAGAATATTTACATACTTCTGTCATAGACATGACAAATTGAACATTTTTGGGGAACAGGATTTCATAATATAGTTTCCTTTATCGCTCTATCTTTAGTGTGCTAGATACACATTTATCTTCACTTTGAATAAGAAAAACACCTCCTTAGCTATATGTGGCTATGTTAACATAGTTCTCATAAATGGTTTTAAGTAGGACTCCATGTTGGGGACTAAATCACCTGACTGATCATGTTTTATTGGCTATTATGAAATTTAGTTCCATGTAAATGTAGAGCCCATCAAATTTAGAGATGATTT
This sequence comes from Galago senegalensis, assembly GCA_963575145.1. NCBI lineage: Eukaryota > Metazoa > Chordata > Mammalia > Primates > Galagidae > Galago > Galago senegalensis. The sequence continues at coordinate 26,491 of CAUYTI010006272.1, read as the reverse complement.
TTAAGCATGTTAAATTTAATGATAATGAGATGGTTTATGTGGGTACAGATGTCTTGGTTAGGAGGAAGTCTAGAGGACAGAGAGAGCTTTTTAGAAAACCAACAGCAGAAAGGATGAGACATTGATTCAGATTGAGGACCAGTGAAGACTGGGAATTGCATAAAGGTTCAGAGATGAACTATCTGAACTTAATCCTGGGCATTCAAGATGGTTCATAACCTGGGTCTACATTTTCTTGCTGGCTCTTTTAGCTCCACCCTTACTACATTATTTTCACTGGGACCAGTTGCCCTTCTTGGAATGAGTCATGCCTGTCCATGCCTCTATGTCTTTGCCCTTACTTGCTTTCCTGCTCTGGCAAAACACCTCTTCATGCCACTGTGCTCATTTTTTCCCCCAGGTAATGCAAATAACTGGGCATAATTATCATACTCAAATCTCTTGAGCTCATGGAAGATATTGCTAATAGATCACACTATTTCATTCACTCCCACTATACCTAGCCTCAGTACAACTTCTCAGAGTAGGGCAGACACCAATACTAATTAATTACACTTGGCTTATGCAATATTTGCCATCATGGGGATTTAGCTCTAATTGGTGGCCTGGTGAGTAAGATCAGGGTTTGAAGCCTTTGTAAAATGTAATTTTGACTTGACTACGAAGATTCCAATAGGTTAGAATGCCTCTCCCTTTATCTGAAGGTAAGAAATTAAGGCAACTTAAAATGTAACATAATTGTATTCATCTAAGTCAAACTGAATTAAAATGTTCATTCCTAAGTACCATAGAAGAAGGAATATGTTTATTTTACTTATCACTGTAGCCAAGGGCCTGATAAATGCCAGATACTCAATAATATTTGCTGATGGAATGAATGAATAGTGAATAATGGAAAATATTGTATCTTATGCCACATGATTTTCTCCATTGAATGATGTAGATTTGCACTCTGAAACAGCAACTGCTCTGCCTGAAGTGTTCCCAGATGAATCACAGGGAAAAGTGTTTTTGGGAGGGTAATACATGACCTTTTGGAAGGTAGCAACAGAAAGAAAAACTAGTAGTAAAAGTTGGGAAACCTATGAGTGCATTGTCTAGTCCTTCTCATGTCAAGTCATAAAAGAATAACAGAATCTAAAGAGTTTGGAACAAATGTGTCTTTATCATGAGTCAATATAAACACTACTAAATTGTACCTAAAAACTAGACATTAGGTTTCCTTTAAGATCTAGTCTTTCAGAAGATTTAGTTTAACTCTTAATATTTTGAAGAAAAGCATTTCAAAATCTTCCAAGGATATTTAATGTGATTTCTATTCCTAAAGGTCCCCTTCCTTCCTTCCTTCCTTCCTTCTTTCCTTCCTTCCTTCCTTCCTTCCTTCCTTTTCTTTCTTGAGACAGAGTCTCACTCACATACCTTGAGTAGGGTGTGGTGGCATCATAGCTCACAGCAACCTCAAACTCCTGGGCTCAAGTGATCTGCTTCCCTCAGTCTTCCAAATAGCTGGGACTATAGGTGCCCACCACAATGCCTGGCTAGTTTTTTTTTTATTTTTAGTAGAGACAGGGTGTCACTGTAATCAGGCTGGTCTCTAATTCCTGAACTCAGGTGATCCACCCACCTCAGCCTCCCAGAATGCTAGGATTATAGATAGGCATGATCCACTGTACCTGGCCCAGGTTAATTCCTCTTAGATGCTGTTATTCTAAGCTACGAATTGAACGCTCAAAACTGAATACCTTATTATTCATATGACCATGATAAGTATGAATAATTTTAACTTTAAAAACTTGAGTCATAGTAGCAGATGGCCTCTAGGCCATCTGTCTCATTTGTTCATACATTAAAAAAAGGTAATTAATTAAATGCTTTGGAGCTCAGTAATGGAATATATAGTTCCTTAGATACTGTCTCTGCCAGAGCTGTCTAGCAGAAACTTGTCAGTATAGCGACATTGTCTTATTTGTGTTACCCAATAGGGTAGTGGCCACATATGGCATTTAAAATGTGGCTAGTGCAACTGAAGAACTGAGTTTAAAATAGTTATTTGTGTTTCATTACACACAATTATATATTATTTTGATCCATTTTCAGTGTTTTTTAAAAAAATTATTTCAAAATATTATGGGGGTAAAAATATTTTTGGTTACAGAAATCACTTTTGTAATGATTAAGTCCGGGGAACTAGTGTGCCGAAATAAAATGGCAGATGCGAGAGAAGGATGGACCCCACTTCTGATGTGATTAATTAATAGAAATTTATTGATAATTTGATACACCTGCAGGTGCACCTATAGGGGGCTGATATCATATAGGCAAGCAGCCTCGAATAGTGGGTGAGAAGTCTTTTCATACTATTATTTTGCATAATCATGTATGCTCATCAAGCTAGTGCAATACAGAAGCCAATCATAGCGGTTAAGGTGGGGTCCCAGGGTGGGGGGTACACATTGATTCATAAATCACAAGATACATCACAAGTACATTACTTCATGATAAGATGGGGTATATCATAGGGGGTTACACAATTCAAGTGTACAAAACAAGTGTTGGGTAAATTTCTGAGAACTTTGGGTAAGTTGGGACCTTTTCACCTGAGTCTTTATTTGGAATCCACCCCTTTCCTCCTTTTCTTATCTTCAAGTTTCTTCCCAGAATCTAACTTCTCCACCCTTGAGAGGGCTAGAACTAAAAGGTTTAGGAGAGGTTTCCTTTTCAAGGGTAGGGGGCTTGTTCTCCACTGGTCTTAGGGAGGGGGTCAAGGGCTGGGGGCGTGGTTATTACCTGCCCTTCACCAAATAGTGTTCATTGTACCTATTCCCTCCTTCCGCCTCCTCCCTGCTTGATTTCCACTGACTTCTGACTCCCTCTGTACACGTGTGCGGTTGGTTATAATAACTCTGCAAGCGAATATTTTATCTCCATTTCATAGGCAAGAAGTCAGATGTTAAAGTTTCCTCATCTTTAGGATCCTGGAGATAGGATTAGAACTTACACCCACCTGGTTTTAAAAGCCATGCTGTGAAATTTGAGTGAACAGAGGAAAAATATCCAGATACAGTTACTTATGAGGTGAGGTCAGAGTGTGAATGAATGTCACATCCGAATATTGGTCTGGAATTTCTTAAATTCCTCTTTGTTGAAGCCAGGCTTGGTTTTTGCTGGTGTAACAAACCTGAAACTAAAAGTGGGGTCAGGTGGTCCACGTTGGGTAGAAGAAGAATGGTGTTGCTGGGGACCAGGCAAGCATTGACAGAGACCATTGATGCTCTGGGTCAACATTGGTCTGGTAGAACCAGAACCTTACATACCTAAGTAGCAACATCCTTGCTATTTCCATTACAGATGCTGGCTTATGACAGCATTCTTGGCTATAAGTTTATGGTTGGATACTTTTATGTTATTTTTCTCTTGAACAATGGTCTGTGACCTGATTTTTTCCTCATTTGTCACATGGATTATGTGATGTGCCATTCACATGGTGAGTGTGATTTGGGGGTATTTCCCTGCCATAAGGGTTTTGAGAAGCTGCTTCTGTAACACTAGAAAGTGTGGAGAATGGATGTGTGTCTCCTCGTGTCGATGGTGTCATTAGATCTAACGCTGCTGAGTGTGCAGGTTTGCTGAGGACCCAAATAACACCGTATTCCATATCCTTAGAATAAAAGGATAACAGTGTTTTCCCTGACTTGTCTTTAGAGATGGTGCCACAGAACAAAGATTCTGCACCAGCTTGTCTATGAAATAAAGTAATCTGCTTAAAAAAGGCTGAATATCTTGGTTTAAAAAGTTGGCTTTCTTAGTGATTGGAACGAATTACTGAATTAGATACAAATGATGGCCAGGTATCTGTAAAATTCTTTTTTTCTTTTTGAGACAGAGTCATAAGTTGGTGCCCTCGGTAGAGTGCTTGTGGCACTACAGCTCACAGCAACCTCAAACTCTTGAGCTTAAGTGATTCTCCTGCCTCAGCCTCCCAAGTAGCTGGGACTACAGGCACCCACCACAACACCTGGCTATTTTTGTTGTCGTATGTGGCTGGCGCCCCACCCACTGAGCTATGGGTGCTGCCCCTAGGATTCTTTTAAAACTAGAAATACAGTACTGGAATTCTTTGATAAGGATTTAAATTCGGAAACAAGGCAATCTTGTCGAACCTGTTTAGGATGAGGGCTTGGGCTCATGGAATGGGGTCATAAATGGTCAGGGGTATCTGTGAAAGCAAAATATGAGTCCGTTGCAAGAAGAGTGACCCTTTATCAGATGCTGAGTTTATGGAAATGGTAGTCTAGGAGGCAGCATGCTAGCCCGAAATGGGATATGACACTGGGTTTCTAGATGTGCAGATGAAATCAGACGTTGATTAGGAGGACACTAAAACACAGAAAAAAACACAGAATCAAAAACAGTATTATTACAAGGCGATTAGGGAGCAGATAGCTTGAGTTGTAGCCCACTTACATTTGAGCAAATGTGTTTCCTGGAACTGGGGGCTTGTTCCTAAAAGAACCAGAGTTACAGGACAAGTAGCTTGCCAAAGTCAAGATCAGCCTCAGTACTGGAAGGTTCAAATACATTTTGCAAAATCCAAATAGTCATAGTTGAAGGAAAGCCCAATTACCAGGAAATGATTTCTCTTTATTCGATGTTCTTAAATCTAAACATATATATTAGATAATAAGTAGCCTCAGAGTTGAATGAAATTTCTGTAAGCACAGCACAATTGCTGGATGTCAAAAATAAAAAGAAATACAGCTGAGGATCTCACCCTTATATAAAAAGGTAATAAATTCTATCTCTTTTCCCAAAACGTGTCTCAGTTTTTGGTAGGGAGAAATGGAATTTTTTTTTATTTGAGAAGGAAGTTATCTAAACATCATGGTGCATGATTCTGTTAGAAGCTGCTTGATTTAAACTCTAATCATACCTGAAACTCTTAAGTTCTTCACATGTGATAAAAAGTCAAATGGGGTCTTAGTCTACCTCCAAATAAGTCACATTCCCTGCTCATCTTATAGGGGAAGAAAAACTACTATCTCCCTATGGAAAATATATATGTAGTTTTAGGCATCTTCGAGAAAATATTAATTTTTCTCTTATTTTAGCAAGATGACAGTGGTGGTGTCTGCAGTGCATAGCTGACTGTGGAGCTGGGACTGGACTGGTGCTGAGATGGGCAGGACAGGAACCTACGCTGGCCGTTAAGTGTCAGCTCCCTTTTCTCTCTCCTCTGTCTGTACATGTACGCATGTCTGTCAACACCTTCAGATACATACAAAACAAACATATGATAGCGTTGTGAACTGACAATTCAAATCCATTTACTCTTTCCATAAATAGATATGGTGGCCATATTCTCTGAGCAAGTGTCACCCACATGGATGTCTCTAAACATGCATCTGTGTTTTCTTTCCTCCTATATTTTGCCATTCCTTCTAAGTTTGAGTAGATAACGTCTGTTTCTTCCTTCAAGGATGTTTGCCGAGCAGAAAGTAGGAATTCTTTGAAAGCAGCCTTTCTGATTTTCTGAAAGATTATACTCACAGCAAGCACAGAAATAGGAAGAAAGAAGTAGATTCAAGGTCACCAAGTAAAGCTGGGGATTCCACAGCCTGAGGTAGGGCAGGGGCCGCTGGGGTTAAAAGTAATCACGTGAGAACTGTGGACAGGATGGGCCACTGTAGTTCAGTGCTTTGAGACAGAGTAAGACACTCCACTCAGATTTTTTTTTTTTTAATGACACGGAGGAAATGGGAGGAGGAGAACTCAATGGTAATTGGGATTAACATTCTCTCCAGATTGGTAGGATTTGGATTTAAATTGATTAAGCAGGGATTGGATTTAAGTTGATTTTAAAAACCAACATAGTGGTTTATTTGTTGCATATCTGGGTTTGTGCATCAAGGTTCCCACTTGCCATCATTCTATCAAGGAACACAATATTAAACAATTACTTACTGTTGTGAATTGACCTGTGAAAGAATTCAGGGTACTTTGGTAAAAGGACTATGGCATCAAATTGAGAGCCTGCTATGGGTAGGATGGATGGGGAGGAAATGATTCCCTGAGCTGCCATCTACAGGATGAATAAATGTAGCTCGGTTAAGAGGACAGGTGGGGGCTAGAAGCTAGTTCAGGAAATGAACGGTATGTAGAAATAAATGTTCTGAGGTAGAAAACAGCTTGGGCCAGTGAGAGAAAAATGCAAGTTCCCCACCACATGAGTGAAAGGCTGCGTGCGCCAGCCTGCAGTGCTCAGCAAGACTGTTACAAAGCAGATTAAGCCACTACAAAGATAACTACCCGGCATAGGGAAAGTGGCTGCACTTTCTTGGGTGTCTCAGCACTTTCTGGCCTTGAAGGGGCCGGCTTAGACGTCGGCCCTACCTGCTTTGAACTGCTGTAGCTGCAGCTGATTGTGACACTACCATCTGTGCCTGATGGAGAATGGTAATGTCACTGACAAAGCGTGCGTGGTGATGGTCCTGTGCATGCTGAGTTCACGGTGACCAGACGATGACACAATGTGAAAGGTCTGTGCCACTCGTTGGAAGGGGATTTAAGGCTTCCCCACATGATGGACGGATGTGGATTTTGTAGGAAAGCCCATATAGAAAAGAATTCCTGTGTTCCCCAGGAGCAAGTGCCTTTGGAAGTAACCTCTAATAGCCTCAAGCTGGACTTGGCTAGGTCATTCTTTGTTTTCAGCTCTATCTCAGGTTAGTGGGAAGTTCCTCCATACTGTCCTGGGGTTTCCCCAAACTCAGCCAGAGTGGCTAAGACACAAGAAGCAGCCTGAATGGTGCAGAGGCAGAGAGGAGGCAGGGTTTCAGCAGGGTGGGCTTAGTGGACCATATCAAACAAATGATCATCAGTGAGACAGAAAACCACTGAAAGATTTTAAGTAGGGAAGTGAAATATGATATTTGAGATTCGTCTAAGATTAACTAGGCTTTCAGGTTTGAGAATAAACTAAACAGTGATAAAAAGAATTAGGAGGACCAATTACTAGGTTCTGTGATTAGTTTGGTTGTGCGAGTCTGTGGCGGGAAGGATAGTGTGAAGTTTATAAAGAAGAGATTTCTGGGCAATTGAATCAATAGAAGCTGATGAACTAACGTCACTGTGGGGGACATGAGTGAGGGACATGGAGGGGGAAAGCATGAGAATGCCTTCTAAACTGGCTTGAGCAAGAAGCCAGAGGGGGTTACATTTGGATTACACACTTGTTGAGGACACATTTTGGGTTTGGTTTTGAGGCTAAGGAATGTGATCTGCCTTGCAGACATATAAACTAAAAGTTTATGCATATTATAGCAACCATCTTACTGAACATAATATTAAGTCATTATTCTAAAGGTGATTACAATGAGTACTGTGATACTGATAAATTAAAGGCAGGTGATTTATACCATTAGGTACATAAAAATATATCAGAGGAATTAAAATGGACATGAGAAATTTTTTTTTTTTTTTGAGGCAGAGTTTCAGTCTATCACCCTGGTAGAGTGCCATGGCATTATCATAGCTCACAGCAACCTCCAACTCTTAGACTCAAGCACTCTCCATGCCTCAGCCTCCCAAGTAGCTGGGAGTATGGGTGCCCACCACACGCCTGTATACAATTACTGGTATTTTTGACAAAGCTGACAACGTGGACCAAGAAACTGGCCAAAGGAAAATTTTGATGCAAATAAAATGTTTTTTGATTTCCAGACGAAAACAAGAAGCTCATGGAAGAAACATTATAAGCTGGCTAACCCACCATCCTGAAACTGAAGGGTATGGACTGATAAGATACTAAGTTTCAAATGCAGTGAGCTCATAAAATATTGACACCAACAATGGACACCCAAGCACACTGCCATGAAGACAGCTCAGTCTGCACACCCCAGCAGGTGTCAGCCTCTCCCAGTACATCCTCCTCCGGGAACCTTGAAGAGAATGGCTGTACGTGTTGGTCAGAAACGCCTTTGAGTTGGACGAATTGGGCTTGCTGCCTTCTGCCTTTCAAGAATTATCATTATAAAACAAGCCATTTGGTTTCTGACACAAACTTTATCACATAGCTTGTGATACATACAGGCAGTCACTGGGTTAAGAACAAGACAGTTTCTCTGGATTTGTTCTTAAGTTGAATTTGTATGTAAGTTGGAACAGGTAGATTTACCTATTACCTGCAGTAGCCTCTGTTCATAAGAGTGAGTCGTACACCAGCCAGATGTTTTTAACTCGGGGACTTAAATAGTTCCCATTTGTGTGAGTTGTATGTAAGTCAGATGTTTGTAACTTGGGGACTGCTTGTACTGAAGAATCCAGGTGGTTTCTAGCCAGTCTTTTCTTTCCTACATGCATGGGATTAGGATAGAGGCTGAGCATTTATCAAACCATCGCTTTTCCTCAAAGGAAAAGGAAATTGGAATAGAATAGCAGCTCCCATGAGCAAGACAGGTGGGTAACTGGTAAGAGATTACTGGTAGGTTATCAGAGTCTCTTTGCTCACACTCCTGTCAAGTGGTTAATGAAGGTGCTGTAGGAAGCCGGGCATGGGTGCCTTGAGAGTCTGTGAGGTCTGCTTTCTTGAAGCTTCTTATGCTTTGCCTAATGACATTTATCTTACTCTACCCTTGTAGTATACTTAAGTAAAGGTTTTCTTCTTCCTGGATAAGCGTAAACTTCAAATATATGTAGCAGACAGAAAAGAGTTAAAGGGTGTCTATGTACCTATTCTGGCCACCAACACAGATTACAAAGCTGGTTGCAAGAGTTGGCATTCGGCTGGGGAGGTGGGGCAGGGAGGGTGGGCATTTTGAAATGCAAATAAGAAGCGACTGTGGGGAAGGAAGCCTGTTGCCCCTGTAGTATGGTCTTCTCTGTGGCCTGTGCCCAGCAGCTCTTCTTTCCCATATCAGACCAGTGGAGCAAAAAGCCTCATATTGGGAGTATCGGGTAATGAGGCACAGTCAGAGTAGGTGGTTCAATCTGCCCCATTATAAATACATAACAGGCTTTATGAGCCAGGAAGTGACAGAGAGGCTAGTCTGGTGCATAATTATTAACAGGAATGGTCAGGCAGAACAGTGTGCTGGTCACAATGAGAGCCATAAAGTTAGATCATTATCTGGGCTGTGTCTACCCAAGGGGTAGCTGTGAGGATGAACTGAGACAAAACCCCAGGGATGCTTGGGTCCTTGCAAATGCTCAGTAAGCATGAACTGTTATCACTGTAGGTTAGGTTGGTGAACAAGGTCAGAGATGAGATGTGACCAAAAAGGCAATTTAAACTATGGGTGTATGTGGGAGAATAATCATGTTTATTAGGCTCAGGCGCATTGCTGGGCATTTCACATAAGTTATCTCTCCTCACTCTCACATCATATCTATGCAGAATTATTAACATGGCCAAATGATGGAGGGAGAAATTACAGGCTCAGAGAGGTTAAAACAAATTTCCCAAGGACACACAGGTTGTCAGAGCTAGAGCCAGATTTAGAAGTCTGTCTGATTGTGGTCTTCTTTTAAGAAGACCCTGTAATGGTCTGTTTTTAGAGTGTCAGGAGATCCATGTTAGAAAGAGGAACCTAAAGAGAAAGAAACATAAAAATGTAAGCACAAGGGCCTCTGTTCAGGGTTCCCAGAACGTGTTGTGCAAGCCTCTGTGGCCTGTTCCATTTTTTCATTATACTAGTGGGCTTCTTTGGATGGCCTTGCCTCCTAGACTGTGCACATCTCAAGCGTAGGGAAATGACTTCCTCCCTCTCCGTGGTGACTTGTACAGTGTATGGCACTTAGTAGGTACTCATATATTTGTTGAATGAATTAATTCATTAGATGAAGCCCCAAATTGCATGTACAGTACATACAAATGTACGGGAACTGGTAGCAAAAGACAAGTAGAAGAACCCATGGCGTAATAGCAGAGGTTCTTTTTAAAGCAAAATGACTTAGACGGGAATAATCTGTTTGAGTTCAACAGTTAAACAGAGGGTTATACACTTGAACTTGAAGGCAGATCCATTCATGCTCATCTTTGCATCTCCCAAATTCTCAGAACCTTGCTTTCCACCTGGTAGATATTCATACTTAAAAAAGAATTGATTTCAAAAAATAAACCAACAGTTTAAAATAATATATAATCTTCATATCTTTTGGTAGAAATTAGTATTTCCATGGTTGTTGAAATTTGGTGCATTAACATCTTTAAGTCTTAATATATGAAATGTGTATGCAATTTGTAGTTTCAAGATTTAAGTTCACATCTAAGCCATATCTAGGATCTGCATAAAAAGTGAAAAATGGAAAATTGTAGGTCAAACACTCATATCTTGGAGGACTATTTTGAACAATACACTGTATAGAAACAGTGTATTTTAATTTTTAAACCTCAAGCTTAATCCTGCTAACAACATTACATCTTCTCTTACAAATGGCCACCCAGAATTCTTCTGATAATCTCAGTTTAACTTGAGAATGAATGAATACACATTGAGACAAGCATGAAAACACTGGGAAGCAGTATTGACAATATTGGCACTCTGGTGTTTTTGTTTTGCTGGTAAAAAAATACTAATAGGTCAAATATTTGAAAGGTCAATGAGATGAAAACAACCAGGAATGTGTGTGTTTGGGGGAGACAGAGGTGAGGGAAGCTGGGAGGTTAATATCCGCTGCCATCCAATTTAGGATTTGGATTAAAGAGCAAAGACGCTCAAATCACGCTGCCATCTGTGGTTCTGATGTGGCATTTGCAAGCGTAAAAGCACATGCTGGAAAATTACCAAGACAAAGAAAAATACAGGATTCTCCTCCGTGGCTAAAAGGCTGAGCTGCCTTGGAAACACTTGGATTCTTCCTCTGCTTCATCTGTGCTGCAAAGCATCTCTTTAAAACGTAGAAGTTGCATTCTCTTATATAGTAGAAGGAACCTGTGTGGAGTAGTCCAACATCTTCCAGGCTTGTCCAGGAGTTTCGTCATTAAGAAATACAAACACTGGCAGGTATTGATTACCTAACAAAAGGGAGAGCAAGGGAAATTAAAATCTTGTTTAAATGGCATATTATTTAATGACTGTCAGATGTTCTCTTTAGCCCCAGTTTCCATGGAAATTATTCAATACTAAGAGAAGCTCAGAGTACTCAGGTAGCCTGCATGTTTTCAGAGTACCTAAGCAGAAAAGCGAAGCGAGAGGATCTACATAGTTGAATGGAACAACATTTTGTGTGTTACATGCACATCTGCATTTGTGGTTTTTTTTTTTTTTTTTTTTTTGAGACAGAGCCTCAAGCTGTCCCCCTGGGTAGAGTGCTGTGGCATCACAGCTCACAGCAACCTCCAACTCCTGGGCTCAAGTGATTCTCCTGCCTCCACCTCCCAAGTAGTTGGGACTACAGGTGTCGGCCACAACACCTGGCTATTTTTTGGTTGCAGCTGTCATTGTTATTTGGTAGGCCTGGCTGGATTTGAACCCGCCAGCTCAGGTGTATGTGGCTGGTGCCTTAGCTGTTTGAGTCACAGGTGCCCAGCCTGCATTTGTGGTTTTTTTTTTTATTTGTTTGTTTTTTTGCAGTTTTTGGCTGGGGCTGGGTTTGAACCTGCCACCTCCGGCATATGGGGCCAGCGCCCTACTCCTTTGAGCCACAGGTGCTGCCTTGCATTTGTGTTTTTTAAAAGAATTTCCAGAAAGCTGGATGAGGATGGAATACAACACAATTTTTCTTTTAATTTTAAACTGTTGCTTTATCATTTTATATGTTTTATATTATTTTATAATATAAAATATATTATATCTTTATATTATTTTATATATTTATTATTTTATTATCTATACACAATTTTATTATGGGTTAAAGTAGGCAGAAATACTTTTTTTTCAGACATCAGAGGGAAATTATTTGATGCAAAAATGTAATGTATTATTCTTTTTTGTATTCTGGGTTATAAGTTTCCCTTTAGTTCAAGGAAATTTTTTTTAAGTTTTTTTAGACCAGCCTCATGGCTATAAGCATGATTGAGTGAGCCATAGATATCAAGGAAAGTACAGTATCCCCAAGTCACGCAGAGCTTAATACCTTTCCTATGTCAAATGTGATTGAAGTTTACTGTATTCAGTGTCATCCTCATTTAATTATTGTCTTTTGGGGCAGTAGTGCTGAGCCTCACAAGAAAGGACAAGAACTTGGACTTTAGACCTCGAAGCACCAGGTCCCACTGCTAGAGTTCTTTCTCATAGTTATGTGGTGGCTGTCAATATTCCACACCTCACTTTTCTCATCTATAGAACAAGAACAGCATTGGACACCACACAAAATTCTAAAAATTAAATAAGATAATCTACAATGCTATTTTCTTCACCGTTCCCTCTCCAGAGAGCTAAACGTATGATCTTTTACAAAACTGCACAGTCTTCTTTAGATTTGGTACCTGAAAGGAATCAACTTCCATTTTCTTTCTTTTCCTTTGAGAAAATTACTTGCTGTTATCATTTGAAATGGATCCAGGCCTACGAACATCACATATACTGTTTTCCTGGCCATGGTGTTTTGTTCAGGTGATCTGATTTGGTTTTTCTTTTTCTTTTTTCTTGTTGCAGTTTGGCTGGGGCTGGGTTTGAACCCACCATCCTTGGTATATAGGACCGGTGCCCTCCTCATTGAGCCACAGGTGCCGCCCAACAGGGTGGCAGAAAGGTGGGATGGTGTAGGTCTCTGGAAGTTACCTTTGACTTCTAGGGAGCCTGAGCATGAAGCCCACAGGGAAAAGCCGAGCTGAGATATGGGCCTGGACGTTTGCTTCTTCGAGCTCATGGATCTGGCATGCGTAAAGCCAAACCCAGGACATTTCCTACCATGGGAGGCAAGAAATTATCTTTTTGGCTTTAGCAAGTTGTTTTTTAATTTTTTATTTTAAGTTATTGTGGGTACATAATAGTTGTATACCTTTAAAGGGTACATGTGCCATTTTGTTACAGACATACATTTGAATTAGTCAAATTAAGGTAGCTGGCGTATCCATCACCTCAAGCATTTAACATTTCTTTGCATAGGGAATGTTCCAATTCCACGCTTTAGTTAAAAGTATACATAAACTTACTGTTGATTATGGTCACTTTGTTGTGCTATCACTTACTGTTCATTCTATCTTACTAACTCTATTTTGTACCCAGTAACCATTCCCAGTTTATCCATCCCTCCCACTACCCTTTGGTTACCATCATTCTACTCTCTGTCTCCATGAGATAAATTGTATTGAATAGTTAGCGCCCACATGTGAGTGAAAACATGTGAGATTTGTCTTTCTGTGCTTGGCTTATTTCATTTAATGTTCTCTGGTTCCACTCGTGTTGTCACACATGGCAGGAGTGCATTCTATTTTATACCTGTATGATAGATATTCCATGGTGTCTATGTACCACAATTTCTTTATCTATTCATTAGTTGATGGACATGCAAGTTGATTCCATATCTTGGTTATTGTGAATAGTACTATAGCAAACTTAAGAGTGCAGCTATCTTTTCCATACACTGGGTTCCCATTGTTTGGATATATATCAGCAATGGGTTTGTTGGGTCATATGGTAGTTCTATTTTTAGTATTTTTGAGGCACCTCCATACTGTTCTCCATAGTGCTAACACTAATGTATACTTCCACCAACAGGGTTCCCTTTGCTCCACATCCTCATCAGCATATGTTATTGTCTGTCTTTTGGATAAAAGGCATTTTTTATTGGGGCACAGTGGTAGGCCAATTTAATTTGCCAGGTAATTTTAATTTGCATTTCTCTGATGACCGATGGTGTTGAGCATCTCTTCATATACTTGTTGGCCATTTTTATGTCTTCTTTTCAGATATGTTTATACAGATCCTTTGTCCACTTTTAAATTGGATTATTTAATTTTTTCCTATCAAGTTGTTGGAACTCTATATTCTAGTTACTAATTAGTTGTCAGATGGGGTCGTTTACAAATATTTTCTTCCATTCTTTGGTTTTCTATTCACTTTGTCTATTGTTTCTGTTGCTGTGCAGAAGCTTTATTAGCTTAATTTGATCCAATTTGTCCAATTTTGTTTTGGTTGACTGCTTTGGGGGTATTACTTAAGGTGTTCTTGCCTAGACCAATGTCTTGAAGCATTTCCCTAATGTTTTCTTTTAGTGGTTTTATAGTTCTGAGTCTTAGTTCTAAGTCTTTAATCTACTTTGACTTGATTTTTGTGTATGGTGAGAGTTTCATTCTTCTGCATGTGTATATCCAATTTTCCTTGCACCATTTATTGAAGAGACTGTCTTTCCCCACTATATGGTCTTGGCATCTTTATGGAAGATAATTCACTATAGACACGTGAGTTTAGTTTTGGGTTCTCTATTCTGTTTCAGTGGTCTATGTGATTTATGCCAGTACCATGTTGTTTTTGGTATTACAACTCTGTAGTATAATTTGAAATCAGGTAATGTGATTCCTCCAGTTCTGTTCTTTTTACTCAGGATGGGTTTGGCTATTCTAGATCTTTTGTGGTTATATATATGTTTTAGGATTATTTTTTATATTTCTGTGAAGAATGTCATTAGTATTTTGATGAGACTACATTGAATCTGTAGATTTCTTTGGGTACTATGGACATTTTAACAATACTGATTCTTTCAATCCAGAGCATGGAATATCTTTCCATTTATTTGTATCTTCTTAAATTTCTTTCATCAAGGTTTTATAGTTTTCATTGAAGAGATCTTTCACTTCTTTGATTAAGTTTAATCCTAGGTATTTAAATTTGTTTGTAGCTATTGTAAATGAAATTACTTTGTTTCTTTTATTGTTTTATAATTAAATCATAGCTGTGTACATTAATGCAATCATGGAGCACAGTGTGGTGCTTTCATATATATTTTGAAATACTCTCAACAAACTGGCTAACATAGCCTTCATGTCATTTTCTTAGTTATTGAGTTAAGACATTCATACTCTGCTTTTAGAAAGATTCACTTGTACCCTTTTAAGATAAACCATAGAGTGACCCTACCAATCACCCTCCTTCCACCTATCCACCCATCCACCTTCCTCCCCTCTCCTTTCCACCCCCCTCCCCATATTCTAAGGCTATAATTAGGTTATAACATTCCTATGAAAGCTATAAATTAGTTTAAAAATAGGGCTGTATACATTGGATACTTTTTCTTCTGTTCTTGAGATACTTTGCTAAGAAGAACATTTTCTAGTTCCATCATGTAAACATGAAGGAGGTAAAGCCTCCATCTTTCTTTAGGGCTGCATAATATTCCATGGTATACATATACCACAATTTATTGATCCATTTGTGGGTCAATGGGCATTTGGGTTTCTTCCATGACCTGGCAATTATGAATTGGGCTGCAATAAACATTCTGATACAGATATCTTTGTTGTAATGTGATTTTTGGTCTTCTGGATATATACCTAATAAAGGAATTGCAGGATCAAATGGCAGGTCTATTTTTAATTCTCTAAGTGTTCTCCAGATTGTTTCTTTTCAATATTCTACACAGTACTTTGCTTTTCATAAGTTTTAAGTTCTTTTTTTATTCAATAACCTTTCCTATGTTCCCTATTTTTTTTCACACAGTACTTGGTGTCCTCTTTCACTTATTTATGTTCTTTTGCTTGTTTGTTTGTTTTTTAGAAAACTAAATTTTAATTCTAAAGAGAATTTTAGGCCCCAGCAGGATATTGGAAAAATAAAGTCCCTGGTAACAGGTTTGCAAGTGGTAGATTTGCTGGTGTAAAGGCACTAGCATCCCCTGTGACCAGGCTATACCCCGAGCAGCCCTGTCCATGGCCTGAGGGTCTTCAGAACCAGGGAACCAGGCCTATGGCACTTCTGGGGCTTGGGTCCTCTATAAGTGTGCTGGGGCTGCTGTGCAAAGGGATCACTAACTGGGTGGCATAAATAACTAAAGTTTACTGTCTCACATTTCTGGAGCTAAGTGTTTAAGACCCAGGTAGTGGAAGGGTTGATTCCTTCTGAGAGCTGTGAGGAGGATAAGGACATGAGCCATACAGGATGAGGGGCCTCCTCTACTCTAGTATGGCTTGTCATGGCTAACTGCAGCTGTAACCACCTAATTTCTAAATAAGGTCATTCTGAGGTACTGGAGGTTAGGACTCCAACATATAAATTTTGGATGGGCACAATTTAATCCACATTCACATCTCCATAGGGATGTCCAAAGGCAGAACACTAAGAATGGCCACAGGGGAAAAACAGAAACACCAGGGGGATATAGGGCACACAGAGTCTGAGGTAGCATTAGGAGAAATATATGTACTGGCTCTCTTGAGGGAAAGGGAATGCCCATTGCAGTAAAAGAGCAGATACAAGATGATCTTCCGCAAGAAGGAGTGGAACAGACTCGTGCTAAAAGTGGACCTCTAAATTTCCTTACAGCTTTAGAATGTGAGGTGACACCAGCTAACAGGGATGCCTGGATTTATTTGCCAGTCGAGCTGATGTAAAAAGTGTGTTGGTTCAGGACTATCAGGCTCATGGCATCATTCCACAGCCTCAGCTGGCCTTAGTGCCATCAGCCTTGACATCTTTGGTCTGCTGGGTTGACTTGCCTGCTCCCCAAGAGCTGGAAAGCTCTTTGAAGCTGTGTGCACCTGCATATATGCAAATTGGACCAGGTGCAGGATTTTAAACTGTGGGCAGATGCCAGGACACAGTCAGAGACCTCCAGTGTGCACTCTTATGGATGCAATGGCTATGACCTGACCCACCTTCATGCACCTGTGCAACATCAATAGGGGCTTTTCTGGTGGGGATTGGGAGGCTGTGACAGAGCCCAGCACATACACTGTGAGGGTTTGGTATAGCTGCTGGGAGATGAGGAGGAAGGGACAAGGGACACCTTTTCCCTTCTCAGTTCTTAGAGGCAAGTGTACAGGCCTAAAGCACGTAACCTCCAAAACTAGTGGGTGACTTGATTCCCACAGACTCCCTGAGCCTTTTTGTCCAGTCCTCCTCCTACAGATTAATGTCACTGAAGATGGGACCTGACTTCACACCCCTAGCAGCAAACCCAGCCTGGGGCTGAAAATCAAGAGGTTAGAGGCTTCAGAACTCAAACTCTACTATGGTCTTGAACTTTTCACTGTCTTCAGCACTATAAAATTTGATGGTGCTGCTCAGAATCTCTCTGGAGCTGTCCTGTGTGGCCACTTTGCACCTCTTGTCCATGGAGGAGCTGCCGTGTCTTCCTTTAGTGCTGCAATGTCCATCAGCCAGAAGTAGTGCCAGTTCCTTGAAACCTCACCACAGTTGCCACATTTCATCTTCAGGTACTACCAGAAGTCTTGGTTCACCGGCCAGAGGCAGGTGCAGCCTGGCATTGAGTTGTGATGAGATTTTCCCCATCAAGGCTGGGCTTCTTAGGTACTGGCTGCAGTCCCTTATTTATGCTTTATCCTTTGTGCTAAGCACTAATATACTCAATCTTTTATTTTTTATTTTGTTTATTGTCAGTCTTCACAACTAGGAGGGAAAGTTCACCGATGAAACTGTTTTTGCTTTCCTGTTATAGCGCATGCTTAGAGTGCTTAGGGATGCCTGGTGCATGCTCTGTGCTCAGTACATTTTTGGGAATGTGTACACAATGTGTACAGGGTTTGGTTGCTCCTGCCTAATATGTGTGAATCCTTTAGTTTTGGGGTTTGATGTTGACTGAGAGGTGGGGAAGTCTTGGGGGAGTGGTTTGAGCAGACATTTTGTGGGCAGGGCGCTTCTGAAGCTTGCCACCACCCATTCATCAATGGGCATTAGAAGTACTGACCAAATTCAGCTCTGGGACCTTACATGATTCCTGGACTTTCTTACCTCTGCACCTTTGCTCCAGCCGTGCCTTTTATATATGAAACAATTTCCCCCTTTCCATAGATGCCTATTACAGTTTTACTTATTTTCAGGATGCAGCTTACATTCAACTTACCTTAAGAAACCTTGTACCCCCCCAAATCAGGATACATTTAAAATATTTCCCAAGGTTTATTAAGGTATAATTGACAAATATACACTGTTCATATTTATGGTGCACACCATGATGTGTTGATACAGTACGGATTGATTAAATTAAGCTAACAAATGCATTCATCTCCCATGCTGCTTCTTTTTTTTTTTTTTTGTGGTGACAGCACTTAAGATCTAATTTTTTAAAAATTATCAATTTTAAAAATTGTATTGCATCCTTAAAATTTGCTAAAAAATTTGCTAAAAACTGTTTTTGCTTTCCTGTTTTTTTTTTTTTGCTAAAAAGTTTTAAGGCTGCCATACATTAATATGAGCTGTACTCATCATTCTGTCTAATACATTTCTTGAATTTATTCATCTCGTCTAAACAAAACATTGTACCTTTTGCACCTACCACAGCATACTATACATTTATTGAGGAAGACAATATTCATTCAGCTGTTGATTCAATCACAACGAATGTTTTCACCAAACAATTGTTTCCCAAGTGTTTTGAATATGCCGGGCACTGGACTATATGCCTTCGACTTCTGAAGGTTCTTTTCTTAACTGTTCAGAGGGAAAAAAATTGAAGCAAAATGGAAGCCTCCAACTCACATCTCATATTTTATCTTCCGTGTTCCAGACCAGGACCATGTCAAGATTCACACTCTCTGGAGCAGGAGAATTGTTTTGGGTAAAAAGTCACAAATGAGTAAGTCCATTTTTGTTTTCATGTCATTGGGACAGAATAAAAAAATTTATTTTTTTTTGTAAATTCAAATCATTTAGCCTCCAAATTGTAAATGATGAGAAATTGAATAAGAAGGATTTCTTTTCTGAAGAGGAAGGCCCAGTGTTTTATTTGTTATTTATTTATATATATCCCAGTCCACAATTATTTGAAAGAACTTGAAGGAACACATGAAATATGCATGATAATATAGAAGTAATAGGTAAAAATACAATAAGAAAAGATTGAATAGGAGGTTAAAATAAGGAAGAATTAATGAAAAATGCAGGATATATAGAGGAATACAATTGTTATAATTGGATGGTAACCTTGGCATTGAGTTACCTAGTTACTCAATGTTCCTTTTCCTAGTAGCCTATTATTTACAGGAACCTAGGATATCCAAGAAAGCTTGGTGCAATCAAGTTCCCCTAAGGATAGTTCATCTTTTTTTTTTTAATTTATTTTTAAATAATTTCTGTGTATAATTTTCCTCCTTTGGAGACATTACTCTTGCTGGTAAAAGTATGTAAAAAGTAGAATGTTCTACAAACAAAATTGCAATATTACTGTTAACTATTAAACTATACTAAGCAATTTAACTATTTACTTTGAAAGTACACAATAACTTAAGTCTTTGAATGATTTATATCAGTGCATAAGCATTTAGCTTTTATTTTTTTTTTGAGACAGCACCTCAAGCTGTCACCTGGGGTAGAGTATTCTGGCGTCACAGCTCACAGGAACCTCCGACTCCTGGGCTTAAGTGATCCTCTTCTCTCAGCCTCCCAAGTAGCTGGGACTACAGGTGCCCACCACAACACCTGACTATTTTTTGTTTTTTTGTTTTTTTTTTTTGAGACAGAGCCCCAAGCTGTCACCCTGGGTAGAGTGCCGTGGCATTACAGCTCACAGCAACCTCCAACTCCTGGGCTCAAGTGAGTCTCTTGCTTCCACCTCCCAAGTAGCTGGGACCACAGGCGCCTGCCACAACGCCCGGCTATTTTTTGGTTGCAGCCGTCATTGTTGTTTGGCGGGTCTGGGCTGGGGATTCAAACTCGCCACCTTAGGTGTATGTGGCTGGCGCCTTAGCTGGTTGAGCTATAGGCGCCGAGCCCTGACTATTTTTTGGTTGTAATTTTCATTGTTGTTTGGAAGGCCTGGGCTGGATTTGAACCCACCAGCTCTGGTGTATGTGGCTAGCACCCTAGCTGCTTGAGCTACAGGCACTGAGCCGAGCATTTAGCTTTTATTGGATTTTAGTTATGTGAATAAATATTTTAGTGACTCAATATGCAGTTTTTCATTATTTTATATTATACAGTCACATTTGCACAGTTTTCATGGTTGAATGCTTAATTTTATGGGACAATTTAAGTGAATCAAGGGATACTTGGAAGACTGGTGAAGCATTGTTTCTGGGTGTGCCTGTAAGAGTGTTTCCAGAGGAGCTTGGACTGAGTGGGGACAACCTGCCCTCATTGAGGGCAGGCACCATTTAATTATCTGGGAGCCCAGACAGAACAAACAGGCAGAGGAAACCTGAATTCTCTCTCTCTCCTGAAGCTGGGGTACATTTCTTCTCTTGCACTTGGACATCAGAACTCCAGACTCTCTGGTCTTTTGACTCCAGGACTGGCCCAGTGCCCCCTGAGTTTCCCTGGTTTCAGCCTTGGACTGAGAGCTACACCTTAGATTTCCAGGTTCTGAGGCCTTTGGACTTGGACTGAACCATGGTCCCAACCCTACTGGGCTTCCAGTTTGCACATGTCCTGTCATGAGACCTCTCAGCCTCCATAACTTCATAAGCCAATTTCCTAGTAAATCTCATTTCATCTGTTTATCCGTATATTAATCCTATTGGTTCTGTCTCTCTGGAGAACTCTGCCTAATACAGATGTTGTTATAGAGAGTAGGGACTCTTAACAGTGTTCACATGGTACTACCTCTGCAGGCATGCTAAATGTGTGAGCTGTGAAGACATGGCTGACTCCACCAAGATTTCAGAGGATGCTGCAGAGACCTGCCACAGTGGTGGAGCCATCTCAGAGGGCATTGCCTAGTTTGGCTGTGGGGCATGGCCATTCCAGAGACCCCAAGAGCTGTAGAGTGTGAAACACAAGCCTGAGACAGTGGTAAGGGCTGCTGAGTAGACAGAGCTCAGCAGAACCGTGGGGGTGGGTTTGCCCAAAGTTTTAAGTCTTAAGGGCCCAATCCCCACTCACTGTCCACAGAAGGCAGGACATGGAGTAAAGGAGATTATTATCTAGACTTAGGGTTTAGTATTGACTTCTCTGTTATATTTTGGAATAACTTGGAACCTATTTCTCTTTTCTTCTTTTCTGTTGCTCCATTTTGGAATGGGAATCTATCTTAGTCCATTTTGTATTGCTATAAAGGAATACCTGAGAAGGGTGAGTTCATAAAAAAAAGGTTTATTTGGCTGAAAATTCTGATGGCTGGAAGCTCTAGATTAAACATCTGCATTTGGTGAGAGTCACAGACTGCTTCCACTCACGAGAGAAGGTGAGGAGAGCACTGCAGAGATCGCATGGTGAGAGAGGAAGCGAGGGAGATGGGGGAAGTGAGGCTCTTTTTAACAAAGAGCTGTCTGGGAACTACGAGAGTGAGAACTCATTCACCTCCAGGGAGGGCATTAATCTGTTTGTGAGGCACATACACCTATAACTCAAATGTCTCCTCTTAGGCCCTGTCTCCAAAACTGGGGATCAAATTTCAACATGAGATTTGGAGAGGAAAAACATATAAATCATAGTAGCATCCTATGCCTGTCCCACCATTTGGGAACTTATTGTTGATGTGAACCTACATCACCTGGCCTACGTAGTGTTCATCAGCTTTCTCCATTTGTAAAGTTATTCTTTTGCCCCCTTTACATTTCTTTTTCTTATAGTGACTTCTCTTTTAAAGGAAATCAATATGCAAGGTCCATGGTTAAGGCTTGGAGAGTTAAGGGCCACCTCTCTAAGTGCAGGATATCTTTATAAATTATTCGGAATTCTTCTACAAGGGATATTTGTTTCTTTTTCCCATTTATTTGTTTATTTAATCAATTATTTACCTGTATCAGCTTAAACTCTTGGATATTTACTTTATATTTTAAATTATAATCCAACAATCCAACACTACTCTATTTGTTTTGTTACTCATTTTTTTCCAGCTTTGGTCATGGGAAGGGGTTTCAGTTAACTCCTGGGTCACCTCAACATACTCCCACCAGTGTGTGGGTGTGCACAAGTGTTTCACATTTCTTTGCTTTTTAACATTACAAGATACTCTAGATTCATCTTGTGTATCTCCTTCTTCGGTAGTAGAAATAGCCATTTCTCTAAGGAGCTTTGTTCATTTTGCTAGAATGTTATTAAAAAATCCAGATCTGAATGCTAGCTGTGCTTGTTACTGGATGTCATTTCTTCTAGGCCGTCTCAGCAGACAGAACAAGGATATACATATATGTGTATATTATATATATATATGTATATATATATATATATACCCATGTATAGACATCTCTATGCATATTTCTCTATATCACCATCTGATCCATGTTAATCTTCCAGGAATACTGATATCTGAAAAGTCTAATCCACTATCACATAAGTCATTTTATCCTCTTCCTCTTCTTTGCTGCTAACCTCCCACACTAACAGTGAGAAAATTGAGTCTGTCCCTACCCACTTATTTAATTGTTCAATTACAGTTTGTGTGTGTGGTCGCATTGCAGTTATTAACCAATACCCCTGTGAGAAATTTATTGGCTAGAGTACAGTACATAGGCATAGTTTCTTTTCCATTCTTCTTCTTCTTCTTTTTTTTAATTTCAGGCTCCTTTATTCCATGAATATTTACAGAACATCAACTATAGGCAAAACATTGACATAATCATTGAAGATAACATTGGAACAAATATATCAATTTTATGAGGAAACAAAAGCATTATCTACAAATCAATTATGAGGTAAGTGTACTCATTACCACGGCTCCTAGTAAAGTTGAAGATCCTAGCTAGTATAATTATGATAACTTAAAAATCCCAATAGTTTGTAAAAAAAAAAAAACCAACAAATTTCATTACTTCTGAGTTTACCAAAAAAAATTAATAATGACCATTCTTCTCAAAGACTCTACTTATTTCCAAGTTTCTCAGGTCAACAACTCCCACTCGATTTCCAGCTCCCTTCAGTCAGGTTGTTTCATCCATTTCCAAAACAGTTAGATTGTCTTGTCATATTCTTTTTCTATCCTGCGATTACCCCGGCCTCCTAAACACTTTTTTGAAAGTTTGTATACCTTCCTGTTTATTCTTTGTGTTGAAAAGTTCTGTGTTTCTTCACAAATGCATGGTCTCATATGTCCATCATTACAGTATCAAACAGAATTGTTTCATGCTCTAAAAATTCCATTACGCTCTGTTAAATTTGTCTATCCCTTTTTTCCCTCCCACTCCCTTCCCCCTTATAGCTCCGGCAATTTCTTATGTTTTTAAATTTTTGGTAGATTTTTTAAAACAATAAGCTACTATAAATATTCAATGTAGAATTTTGTGTGGATGCAAGTTTTCAAATCAGCTGGATAAATACCTAGGAGTGTGATTGCCAGATATTATGATAAGATTATATTTAGCTTTGTAAAAACTGGCAAACTGCCTTCCCAAGGGACTTTGCTATTTTTTATTCCCACCAAGAATGAATGAGAGTTCTTGTCACTTTCCATCCTTGACAATAATTTATATTGGCATCTTCAGAGGAAATTTTAGCCATTTTAGTAGGTATGTAGAGGTATGGCTTTTGACAAGAAATACAATGTAATTCCTATCCTTGTTCTTTTATAGATAAGATATTGTTCCCCCTCCTAGCTTCTTTCAAGATTTCCTCTTTGTTTTTGGTTTTCTATAATTTGAATATTATATGTCTGGCTATGATGGCTTTTTGCTTGGCATTTTGGCATTTATCTTGGTTGGTGTTCTCTGAACTCTGTGCATCTGTGTTTTGGTGTCTTCTCATTAAGTCTGGCAATTTCTCAGCCATTATTAGCTCACATATTTCTTCTGTTCTCTTTTTTCTTTTTTCTCCTTTTGGCATTCCAGTTACTTATTTGCTACTCCTTTTGAAAGGAGTTCTTGGATATTCTATTATGTTTTCTTCAGTCTATTTGTTTCAGTCTTCCTTAGGCTGGTCTCTAACTCCTGATCGTAAGCGATCTTCCTGCCTCAGCTTCCCAGAGTGCTAGGATTACAAGTGTGACCACCATGTCCAGCTTAAAACCCTACTCTTTAAAAAATGTTCGTAGTGTATAATACAGTATAACTAAATGTAGGTATAGTGTTTATAGTGTTACTCATCTATTCTTCATGTTGCTCATTTTTGCTTTTAGAACTCTTAACATGTAAATTATATTATTATTTTAAGTTCTCTATCTGGTAACTCCAAAAGCTGTGTTGTATCTGAGGCTGATTCTGATGCTTATGTTGTCTCTTCAGATTATGTTTGTTCTTAACTTTTGTAACATTTTGTAATTTTTTTTGAAGACGAACATGATGTATTCAATGGGAGGAACTAAGGTTTTAGTTGAATATGGACAGAATTTGGGGTGAGCTTAGTGATTGCTGTTGCTGCAGGTACTGAGGCTTTAAATTCCTCTTATTCTTGTTTTTGCTTCTCTCTTTTTTATTTTTTATTTTTTTAATTAAATGATAGCTTTGTACACTAATGCAATCATAGGATACAGTACAATTTGAAATATTTTCATCAAACTGGTTAACATAGCCTTTATGTCATTTTCTATGTTATTGTGTTAAGATGTTTATATTCATTCTACTTTTAGAAAGATTCACTTGTACTCTTGTAAGATAAACCATAGAGGTAATCCCTCCAATCACCCTCCTTCCACCCATCCACTGCCCTCCCCTCCCCTCTTACTCCCCCCTCCCCATATTCTTAGGCTGTAATTGGGTTATAGCTTTCATATGAAAGCTATAAATTAGTTTCATAATAGGACTGTGGTCATTGGATACTTTTCCTTCCATTCTTGTGATACTTTGCTAAGAAAAACATTTTCCAGCTCTATCCATGTAAACATGAAGGAGGTAAAGTCTCCATCTTTCTTCATGGCTGCATAGTATTTCATGGTGTACATATACCACAGTTTGTTGATCCATTCGTGGATTGATGGGCATTTGGGCTTCTTCCATGACCTGGCAATTATGAATTGGGCTGCAATAAACATTCTGATACAAATATCTTTGTTGTAATGTGATTTTTGGTCTTCTGGATATATACCTAATAAAGGAATAGGGTCAAACGGCAGGTCTATTTTTAGTTCTCTAAGTGTTCTCCAGATGTCTTTCCAAAAGGAATGTATCAGTTTGCATTCTCACCAGCAGTGTAGGAGTGTTCCCTTTTCTCCACATCCACATCAGCATCTCTGGTTTTGGGATTTTGTGATATGGGCTAATCTCACTGGAGTTAGATGATATCTCAAAGTAGTTTTGATTTGCATTTCTCTAAGAGATCAAGTTGCCAATGTTTGTTAGAGTATCTCTTATAAATTGAGGTGCATTCTAGTTGGGTGCATAGATATTGATAATTGAGATCTCATCATATTGAGTATTACCCTTAAATATAAAATGGCCATCCTTATCCTTGCTTATTTTTGTTGGTTTAAACCCTAATGTATCTGCAAGTAAAATTGCAACACCTGCTTTTTACTGCTTTCCATTTGTCTGGTATATAGATGACCATCCCTTCACTCTGATTCTATATTTGTCTTTTAAGGTAAGGTGAGATTCTTTTATACAACAAATGTCTGGTCCGAGTTTCTGTATCCAATCAGCCAATCTGTGCCTCTTTAGAGGACAATTTAAGCCATTCACATTGATTGAAATTATTGATAAGCCTGATAAAATTTTAGGTATTGAGTTGTTCAAAAGTCCAGTAGACGTTTTTAATCCTTTTGCCATTGTAGAAGTTGGAATTTGATCAATAGTTTTTGAGTTTACTTTTGTGGTGGAGGATTGCACTGGTCATTATGGAGAATAGGTCTGAGAATATCCTGGAGAGCTGGTTTAGTTATGGCAAATTTCTTCAATGCATGGATGCCATTAAAGTATTTAATTTCTCCATCATAAATGAAACTCAGTTTAGCTGGATACAGGATCCTGGGCTAAAAGTTATTTTGTTTTAAGAGATTAAATGTTGATGATCATCCTCTTCTTGCCTGAAAGGTTTTGGCCGAGAGATCTGCAGTTATTCTAATATTCTTCCCCTTGTAGGTTATGGTTTTCTTACGTTTCACTTCTTTCAGGACTTTCTCTTTCATATTAACTTTAGTGAAGTTACTTACGATGTGTCTGGGGGATGTCTTATTCGGGTTGAGTCATGCTGGGGTTTTGAAGCTGTCTGCAATCTGAATTTCAGGATCTCTTGACATATCTGGAAAGTTCTCTTTCATAATTTCATACAGAAGAGCCTCTGAGTTTTGCGAAGCAACTCCGTCTCCTTCAGGGATTCCTATAAGGTGAATATTAGTTTTCTTCAAATTATCCCAGAGCTCTCTGAGAGAAAGATCTGTTTTTGCTTTCCATTTCTTTTCTTCTTTGAGCTCTTGGGCTTGTTCAAAAGCTTTGTCTTCAATGTCAGAGATCCTTTCTTCTGCATGTTCCACTCTGTTATGGAGGGATTCTACCATATTTTTCAGGTCTTTGAGGGCTAGGAACTCTCACCTCAATGTTTCAAAATCTTTGATCATTTTATCTTTGAAATTA
>CAUYTI010006271.1:0-23660 GCA_963575145.1 Galago senegalensis | reverse complement strand
CCTGTGGTCCCAGCTACTTGGGAGGCGGAGGCAAGAGACTCGCTTGAGCCCAGGAGTTGGAGGTTGCTGTGAGCTGTAATGCCACAGCACTCTACCCAGGGGGACAGCTTGAGGCTCTGTCTCAAAAAAAAAATAAAAATAAAAATAAAATGTCTCGGAAAGGATGAGACAAAAGAATGTCATCCATGTAGTGAATACAGGAGACCTGTGGATACTGCTGTTGAAGGGGGAGAGAATTTGAGCTATAAATTTTTGGCACCTCGAGAGTGGGACTGTTAGCCATTCCCTGAGGCAGAAAACACCATTGAAAATGACACATAGGCTGTTGAAAATTAATAAATGGGAGGCTAAAAGCAAAATGCTGGCAATCCTGGGGTGCAAGAGGAAGAGTGAAAAAATAATCCTTAAATTCAGTAACATAAGCAAGCCAGGAATTAGGGATGGCAACAGAGGACGGTAATCCAGGCTGCAAAGCTCCCATAACCTCCATAGTAGTATTCACTGCACCAAGGTCCTATAGCAACCACCATTTTTTTTTTTTTTGAGACAGAGTCTCAAGCTGTCCCCTGGTTAGAGTGCGGTGGCATCACAGCTCACAGCAACTTCCAACTCCTGGGCTCAAGCAATTCTCCTGCCTCTGCCTCCCAAGTAGCTGGGATCACAGGTGCCCGCCACAACACCTGGCCATTTTTTGGTTGCAGCCATCATTGTTGTTTGGCAGACCAGGCTGGATTCGAACCTGCCACCTTATGTGTATGTGGCTGGCCCCTTAGCCACTTGAGCCACAGGCGCTGAACCAGCAACCGCCATTTTCCTGATTTTTTCTTAAAAACAAAAATGGGAGTATTCCAGGGGCTATTAGAGGGCTGTGTATGACCAAGGTTCAGTGGTTCTTGCACCAATGTCTTAGCTTTCTGAAGTTTTTCTTGAGTCAAAGGCCACTGATCTACCCAGGCTGGGTCAGAGGTTTTCCATGTAATAGGATCTGCAGTCAGATGAGCAGCTGCAATCAGTGGCCTGAAAGAAAAGGCTCAAAACCGAGGCTCTGGCTTGGAGGCTGTGGTTGCGGTTGCGGAGGTTGGGTTATCCCCTGCCCATGTTTACCCAACCCAGACAGGGGATTAAAATTTTGTTTAAGCATCAGATTAGATGCAGTTTCATTTGGCTGACAGGTAGAACTCCCAATTGTTTGAGACTCCCTCCCCCATAAATTGCATGGAAGGTGTTCCTGCACAAAAGGTTGGAAAGTACCAGAAGTACCTTTGGGGTCATTCCAAGTAAGGAGGGCAGAGCTTTGGAGGGGATTTTGGCTCATACCTATTCCCTGTAACTGAGTCATGGACAGAGTCAGAGGCCAGGCCGAAGGCCAATGCTGTTTTGATATGACCGAAATATCTGCCCCAGTATCAAGGATACCCGAGGATGAAAGCGTGAGCTGGAGGCATTCCTGAGAAATAGCTCTGACCCAATAGGCATCAGAGGACCTGAACCCGTCCAATCCTTTATTCTGACTCTTTTGAATCTGTCCACATTTTTGGAAGGGTACAAGGATAATCTAAGCAATGTGTTCTCCTGGAATGACAGACACAATACCATGAGGGTCTACTGCCATAACTTTGATTTCTCCCTCATAGTCAGAGTCAATCCTCCAGGAAGAACTTGGAGTCCCCACATGGCAGAATTGCTTTGCCCAAGCAGAAGTCCCACAGTGCCCTCAGGGAGGGGACCAAAAATGCCTATGGGAATTCTCTGAAGTCCTACCTCTAGGGTTAATACACAGTGGGCAGTGGAACTGAGGTCCCCAGAAAGGGATTCAATGACTTTCCAGGAAGTGGAGACTGTTGAGACGGGACTGTCTCCCCCTGGTTGTAGGTCACTGCCCCAATTATTTGTTGGGTCTGAGGTGAGGCCTAGACCCAGTTTCCTGGAGTTGGCTTAAGAGGCCTGCCTTGAGAATCAGTTTTTGACTTGCATTCATTAGCTCAATGAAAGCCACGCTGGCATTTAGTACACAAGGGGGTGGGTTGTGGGCACACAGGTGTTGAAGGTCCCTGAGCATGTTGTGGATACTGCTTACTAAAATGACCAGGCTTCCCACAGTTGAAACAATTGTCACTTCTTTGGGGCCCAGAGACACGAGGGGGTTACCCTGTCAGTTATTTCCTTGCATCTGCTGATACACCACCCCAGTGGGTACCCCTTTCATCCCGGCCTTGAATGCAGCCCCCTCCCGAGTATAAGAAGATCCAATCTCTGCACAGAGGCAAATATAATCTTCCAAGGAACCTTGTTTTTTGTAAGGGCATATCGCAGCTTCATAGGCAGAGTTAGCATTCTCAAAGGCTGATTGGCAAACAATCAAAGTCCTAGCCTCGGGGTCAGCGATAACACACCCCACTGCTTGCAACAGCTGGGCAACAAAATCTTGATAATTCTCATCCAGGCCCTGACGAGTCTTACTCAGCTCCTCTTCAGAGCTGAGGGTAGCTGCCTCCAGGCAGCTAGTGTCATCCTAGCAATCAGATTATATACAAACTGGGGCCAACTGACTTGGCCTGCAATATCACAATAATTTCCCATCCCTGTAAGCATTTCATAGGAAACTTCATTATTAGCCTGGTGATTATGCTGAGCCATTTCATCAGTTTTTTTTTTTTGAGACAGAGCCTCAAGCTGTCCCCCTGGGTAGAGTGCCGTGGCATTACAGCTCACAGCAACCTCCAACTCCTGGGCTCAGGCAAGTCTCCTGCCTCAGCCTCCCAAGTAGCTGGGACCACAGGCGTCCGCCACAACACCCGGCCATTTTTTGGTTGCAGCCGTCATTGTTGTTTGGCAGGTCCGGGCTGGGGATTCGAACCCGCCACCTTAGGTGTACATGGCTGGCGCCCTAGCCGGTTGAGCTATAGGCGCCGAGCCTCATTTCATCAGTTTTATCCTATATTCGGCCTTCTACAAGAGGTAATCCCCTCTGGAGAGGCACACTTTAGCAATACTCTTCCAATCATTAGGGGGCAAAGCATCACCCCCTAAAGAATCCATCATAGCCTAGTGAAAGGAGCAGTGGCTCTGTATTGAGACATAGCTGCCTTTATATCCTTCAAAGTTTTAAAGGGGATGGGTTCATGGTATTGCTGATTAGAAGTCAGATCTACGTAAATGGGGAAAGCATGAAAGCTAGACATATCCTCCCCTGCTTTACGGGCCAAATGCAAAACTTGCTGCAATGTAGTAGCAGACGGAGAACACAGACAGGGATTCCCCGGAGCGCGGCAAAGGGGAAGCTGCAAAAGATGCTCAGTGGGAAGGAAGGGGAGCAGGGGAGCCGTGGCTGCCTGAGCCAGGGGAGCAGATGGAACAACAGGAGCTGTAGAAGGAGGGAACATGGAACGATCCCACTCCTTTTTTTTAAAGGCAGCCTGTAAGGTTGCGAAAGCTTTAACCAAGTCTTTAGTAAGCACGCCCTCAAAATCATCACTATAATCTCCATCCCCAGGAGGCTGCTCTTCCTCCTCATCATACGAGCAGCTTCCTCCTCAAGCTGTTGCACTTCCTCTGGGGACAGAGACTCTTCTTTAGGGAAAAAATTGGGGACATCCCAGTCACTGAAAGCAGGCACAGAGGGAGTACACTGGAGGGGACCCGTGTGCTCAACCTCAGTTTTCGGGTCGAGGCAATC
Organism: Galago senegalensis; assembly: GCA_963575145.1. Taxonomy (NCBI): domain Eukaryota; kingdom Metazoa; phylum Chordata; class Mammalia; order Primates; family Galagidae; genus Galago; species Galago senegalensis. The sequence continues at coordinate 19,984 of CAUYTI010006271.1, read as the reverse complement.
CTTCACCAAATTATAGATGGTGAAAGTTTCAAGGGGGATCCCATCAGGCCCTCGGGCAGTATAATAAGCTTTCAAGTGGGACCCAACCTTAGCCCATGTATCCTGATTTACAGTCCCCTCCTCAGAGAACCAAGGACATAACTCCTGCATGAGCTGCAGAAAATGTTCTAGTTGATGAGTCTGTACCTGGGCCCCGCAATCTGTGAGCATAGACTTTAACACTTGCACATATAAACTGCAGTCCTTTGACCCAGACTGTCCCATGCTTTACTTCTCACAAACAACGCACTCCCTAAATATACTTAAATTTACAGAAGTATATAACCTACTTTATGTTAGGGACACACCTATGAGTCAGCCACAACACTGCAAAACAACTTTTCAGGGTGTCCCACAGGGTCAGTATTCCTCAGGTACCTGTTCGGGCGCCACCTGTCGGGAACCTGCCTGGCAAAGGTTATTAGGGACCCTGGGACTAGATGGTGTGGAATGTGAAAAGAAAGACCCAGAACAGCAGGATCAGGAGGGCTGTCCTCAATAGGAAGCAGCAATCTCAGCTTTATTGCACAACTTGAGACTGTCTAAAAAAAGAAAAAAGAATTTGTCTATCAGTTTTTCCAGTCTCCACTCAAAGACTTCTTTATTTTATTTTATTTTATTTTTTGTAGAGACAGAGCCTCACTTTATCACCCTCAGTAGAGTGCTGTGGCATCACACAACTCGCAGCCACCTCCAACTCCTGGGCTTAGAAGATTCTCTTGCCTCAGCCTCCTGAGTAGCTGGGACTACAGGCGCCCACCACAATGCCTGGCTATTTTTTTGTTGCAATTTGGCTAGAACTGGGTTTGAACCCCCTACCCGCGATATATGGGGCCTAGTGCTCTACCCAGTGAGCCCCCAAAGGCTTTTTTAAAAGAACAACAGTGGGGTGTGGTCGCTCATGCCTGTAATCTTAGCAGTCTGGAAGGCTAAAGTGGGAGGATCCATTGAGTTCAGGAGTTTGAGACCAGCCTGATCAAGAGCAAGATTCCCATCTCTATTAAAAATCAGAAAAATTGAGGCAAGAGGATCATTAAGCTGAAGAGTTGGAGGTTGCTTATGAGCTGTGATGACACCATGGCACTCTATCCAGGGTGACAGAGTGAAACTATGTCTCAAAAAACAAACAAACACACAAACAAACCGAAAAGGACCAATGGGGGTAATTTCATTAAAGAATTGTGAACATGGGCTTGACACCTACAGCTCAGTGGCTAGGGTGCCAGCCACATACACCAGAGTTGGTGGGTTCAAATCCAGCCCAGGTCAGCCAAACAACAATGACAACTAAAACCAAAAAATGGCTGGGCACCATGGCAGATGCCTCTAGTCCCAGCTACTTGGGAGGCTGAGGCAAGAGAATTGCCTGAGCCCAAAAGTTTGAGGTTGCTGGCTTGGTACCCGTAGCACAGTGGTTATGGTGCCAGCCACATGTACTGAGGCTGGCGGGTTCAAACCCAGCCCAGGACAGCTAAACAACAATGACAACTGTAACAACCAAATAGCTGGGTGTTGTGGTGGGCGCCTGTAGTCCCAGCTACTTGGGAGGCTGAGGCAAGAGAATTACTTAAGCCCAAGAGTTGGAGGGTGCTGTGAGCTGTGACGCCACAGCACTCTGATGAGGGTGACAAAGTGGGACTCTGTCTCAAAAAAAAAAAAAAAAAAGAATTGTGAACATGTTCAAAGTTGGAAGTAAGAAATGACCAGATGGGGAATTACTGGAGAGAAATCAAGCATTTGGAATATTTCAACACATCAAGATACCTGTGTCTTGTAAAAGAGCTTGTTTTTTTTTTTTTGGCTGGCTGGGTTTGAACCCGCCACCTCCAGCATATGGGGCCAGCACCCTACTCCTTTGAGCCACAGGCACCACCTGCAAAAGAGCTGTCAACATTTTGTCAGGAACAGGTGCTGCCAGGCCTTGGTGTCTAGTCTTCTTTAATCTTGGTCTGCCTTGGCCTTCTGATTAATGTGGTAGTGACATAACTTTGTTTGAACCTTTCTCATTATTTTCAATTACCCTGCTGTTTCTCAAAAATTAAGAGCTGCCAACATACTGGAAAGAACTCTGGGGACAAAGCAGATCAGGGAATTTGCTCTCCAAGTTCCTCTGGACTTCATTCTTCATAAAAGGGACTCATATTAAAGAGTATGGGTGAATATAATTCTTGGCAGGAAATAACATGCAAGCAACTTTTGAAAATTATCTTAAATAAATGTGCAGAGTTCACTTTCATAATTCTTTTTTTCTTTTTTTGGGGGGATAGGGTCTTGCTTGTTGCCCAGGCTAGAGTGCAGTGGTATCATCACAGCTCAGTGCAACCTCAAACTCCTGTGTTCAAGTGATCCTCCTGCCTCAGCGTCTCCAGTAACTGGGACTACTGTTTCTATTTGTACTGGCTCATTTTTATATTTTCTGTAGAGATAAAGTCTTGCTGTGGTGCTCAGGCTTGAACTCCTGGGCTCAAGCAATACTCTGACCTCAGTCTCCCAAAGTGCTGAGATCATAGGCATAAGCCACCATACCTGGCCCATTTTCATAACTTGTACAGTTTGATTCAGTAATAGTGCCCTCAATATCTGCTAACTGTGGGAACCACATATAGTGTAGTCTTCTTGATTCCTACATGACACTTGTTCAAGGGTACCAATGAGGGTGGCACCTATGGCTCAAGGAGTAGGGTGCCAGCCCCATATATCAGACGTGGTGTCAACAAACATACACTTTTCACTCTTTTATAATTTCTTGCTTTTGGATGGATCATATTTGGCTCCTCTTGAATGATAAATATCTCTCATAAGATATAATAAGCATGATTCTTTTTAACAAATTTGAATTTACTCTTTGATTAGTTAGGATTAGGATTGGCTGCCTGTAATAGAAATCCAAAATAATAGTGGCTTAAGAGATAAAAGATGACTTCTTTCCTAAACAGCTTTCAGGTCTAGTTGTGATGATTCATCCCTATACTCGTAGTACTTTGACAGGCCAAGGTAGGAGGATTGCTTAAACTCAGGACTTGCAGACCAACCTGAGCAAAAGTGAGACCCTGTCTCTACTAAAAATAGAAAACATTAGCCAGGTGTGGTTGAGGGTGCCTGTAGTCCCAGCTACTTGGGAGGCTGAGGCAGGAGGATCACTTGAGCTCAGGAGTTGGAGGTTGCTATGAGTTCTGATGATACCACAGCACTCTAGCTTGGGCAACAGCATGAGAGGTTGTGCTCTATTTCAGAGCAGAGGCCCTTTTCAACCCAGTCTGTTGGAATTTTCCACCAGGTACAGAGTGGATTGTAGTTGGAACAAGGTCAGAGCCCTGCAGGCAAATTTCATCCTCCCTTAGGAAGGCTCACTAGAGCAAGACCGGGTCTCAGAAAATAAATGAACAAACAGCCTTCAGACATAGATGAATCTGGGCTAAAACTATGTCAGTAGAACTTGGTTTTGGTAGTGCCTTGTCCTCTTGGTTTTGTTTTCTATCATGTTGGCCTTATTTTCAGGACTGTTCTTTCTACCTCATGATTTCTGGCATCCTTAAGCGATCCTGCTGTAGCAGTCTACCTCAGCATAGAGGCCAGAGATGTGTCAGTTTCTGGGATTGTAGTCCACTTGCAAGCTAAGAAATTATTGTTTCATGCATGCTGGCAGAAGACGCAAGACTCAGGGTCCGAGACAGAGGATTGTATTACTCAGTGCGTAACTAGCAGCACACCCTTTGTGTTCGTGCCAGTTTCCCGTGGCCCCAAAGACTCATGGGTATACCATGGAGGACCAAGGTGAACAGTGTGGAGGCAGTGGATGTGCAGCACAGCTGAAATCTACCACTTTTACAGTGAGTGGTAAGCAAGTCTGCTTTTTGTCTGGGAGGTTACCTTATGCCTCAAGGTTGCTCATGCAAACTTAAACCTTGTGAAATAGCCAACTAAATGATAGTCAGAGACTTGGCATATCCAAAAAGGACATTGAGGCTGCTCAGGGCCCTGGCAGATTGATTATCTCACCAGGTGATCCAGGGCTAGTTCTGCTCAGTGTGGTCATCTGGACTTAAGCTCCTTCTAACTTGTTGTCTCATCATCTCTAGGGTATGGCCTAAAGTCTACTTGGCCAGGGACATAGGCCACCATGTCCACATTTAGAGCAGTAGGATAGGAGAGAGGGATAGGGGTGGGGAAGGGAATGTTGGAGAAGTGGAGTGGCTCCTCCCCTTAAGGACACACCCTTAAAGTTCCACGCATCACTTCCCTTCACATTCCATTGGCCAGAATTCATTCAAATAATCATATCAAACTGCAAGGTGGATTTGGAAATGTATAATCTTTATTCTAGGCATTTTATCAATGTAGTATAAAGACGATGAGGGGGGATAAATAGCACTCTGTCACAGTCTTTATAAAAGCTGACCATATATACACACACACATACTTTCCTGGCATCTTGGAGGACTGGCAGTGCCCCCTCAATCCTCCCATCCTTCAGCCATTCTATGAATCTGAGCCTGTGTCTTAGTTGTGTACGGGTCAGTGCCAGGTGCTTAGGAGCCGGCACCTGTTCAGAACACTTCAGGCACTGCCCAACGGGACAGAACACAAAGGAGTCAGATGATTTCCAGGGATCTGGAAGAAGACGGGGATTTGTGCTATATGGCAGTGCATTTGTGAGTATAGACGATAGAGATCCCCTGGATCAACGTGGCACGGTTTGAAAGAATTCCAGAATGGATTTGTGCCCCATAAAAAGGCTGCGGGAAACAGCCAAGACCCTTCCTCTGCCCCTACCCTTTCGCCAAACCTGCCGGTGCCTTGATCTTCCCAGCTTCTAGAACTGTGAGAAATAAATTTCTGTTGTTTATAAATTACCCAGTCTTGGGTACTTTTGTTATAGCACCATGAGCAGAGTAAGATGTAGCATTAGCTGACGAAACTGTGTAGCTTCTCTAGGAGAGGCAAGGAAGGGGAGGCGCAGAAGGGAAGGGACGGCATTTAACACCAGGACAGCAGCACAGCCAGGCCTCAGGAGATGGAAGGTTTTCAAGTCTTTCCTGCAGAGACTGCCTGCGGTGTATTCAAGTGGGAATGGCTGAGCAAGTTTATTACAGCAATGCTGGGGCCCTAGGAAAGGCTGGACACTGATAAATAGCCCAGACAAAGGAGGCCAGGGCAAAGACTCTAGGCTGACAGGAGGGCTCTGGCAGACACCACATAACCAAGCTCACAACGCAACAGGCAGCACATCCCCCAAAGCCAAGGCAGGCGGTAAGACTGAAGGTGATTAGCAAACGGGTTGGGCCCTTTGAGAGCAGAGGCCCTTTGCTCTCTAGTCTGGTGGAATTTTCCACCAGGTGTAGTGTGGATTATAGTCAGAGAAAGGTCAGAGCCCTGCAGACAAATCTCCCTCCCTCCGTAGTCTGGAACAGGGAAAACGTAGGCCCCACTTTTGCTCCTCTTCAAAAGGCTGACACTGAATTTAGGTCAGAGAGCTGTAGCGGAATTGGCAGTTTCTTCTGGGCGTAACCACATGCTATAAAGAAATGTGGTTGTGAGAGGGCCAGGTGAAGTCAGGAGGAGACAAATGTGACGGGTGCCTGTGCAGTGGTTCCTTCTGACACCATATGTCTGTCATTTTTCTGCACACCACCCAATGCTGACACTAGTTGAGTGTCTGATAATTTAATTCAATCTAATTCTGACACTATCTACTTGAAGTTAAGGTCACATCCCACAAATTATAGGGCTTAGTCTCACAAGGCTGTCCCTGCCTCAGACACCATCCATGAATGGGGTCCTAGACCACCCCCACTTCTACCAGGCTATGAATTTCAGGGTTTCTATGACCTCCTTTCAGGTTTGATAACCACTAGCATGACTCACAGAACTCAGGAAACACGTTGCTTATGTTCACTCGTTTGTTATCAAGGATACAACTCAGGAAGAGCCAGATGGAAAAGACGTGGAGGAAAGGTGTATCAGGTGGACTGGCGCAGAGCCTCTGAGCCTCCCTCATTCCCACCTTCCCAGCACATCGCTGTGTTCAGCAACCTGGAAGCTCATGAGAGCTGGAGTTGGAGACCAGCCTGAGCAAGAGTGAGACCCTGTCTATAAAAAAAAAATAACTCGGCCAGGCTCAATGAGTGTAAGGATTTTTATGGAGATTTTATTACAGGGCATGATTGATTAAATCATTGGCCATTGGTAATCAAATTCAATCTCAACCCCTCCCTCCCCTTGGCCGGGGAGTGGGGCTGACAGTTCTAATCCTGGAGTTACTGTGAAACTGCTCTTACAAATAGATGAAGGGGTGCAAGGTGAGAACTAGAGAAAGGGCCCCACAACTCTGGGCAGGAGCAGGCTTAGCTAAAATGGTGATGATAAGCAGCCACTGTCCCCTCTTTTGCTTTAAAATAATCACTGTTCCCTCCTTTTTTTTTCTCTACCCTGGAGTTATGCATAGTTGTTATAAAGATTCTTTCTTCTGAGTCAGAGTCCCACTATGTCGCCCTCAGAGTGCTGTCACCTCACAGCTCACAGCAACCTCCAATTCCTGGGCTTAGGTGATTCTCTTGCCTCAGCCTCCTGAGTAGCTGGGACTACAGGTACTCACCACAATGCCCAACTACTTTTTGTTGCAGTTTGGCCAGGGCTGGGTTTGAACCTGCCACCCTTGTGGGGTCGGTGCCCTACTCACTTTGCCACAGGTGCTGCCCTATTATTAGTGTATATGGGGCCAGTGCCCTACTCACTTAGCCACAGGTGCTGCCCTATTATTAGTGTATATGGGGCCAGTGTCCTACTCACTGAGCCACAGGCGCCACCCTATTATTTTTATTTTTGAGACAGAGTTTTACTATGTTGCCCTTGGTAGAGTGCTGTGGGGTCACAGCTCACAGCAACTTCAAACTCTTGGGCTTAAGTGATTCTCTTGCCTCAGCCTCTCAAGTAGCTGGGCTATAGGCTACAACGCCCAGCTCTTTTTTTGTTGTGGTTGTTTTTTTGTGGTTCAAACCTGGGCCGGGTTTGAACCTGCTACCCTCGGTATATGTGGCTGGCGCCGTAACCACTGTGCTATGGGCGCTGAGCCTATAAAAGATACTCTTATAACTCAGGAGATTGCAAAGGGTTTAGGGCTCTGTGCCAGGAACCAAGGTCAAGGCCACATATTTTTTATGATACCACAGCCCCCACCCAGACTACAACCAGACCCCAGCCAAGGCTGCCCTCTGTCTTCTTGGAGTAGTGACATCAGAGAGGAAGCGGGAAGAACTTCTAGACAGGGCAGTGGTTCTGAAACCTTGATGCACTTTAGAATTTTCTGGGAATCTTAACTCTTGGAAGTGTCAAAAGCAAAATTACAACAAATGTAGTTTAAAAGTCTTCACTGGATTTTAATTGTGATCCTAGAATTGGGCAACACTTAATTCTGTAAAATAGAATGAGTATTCCCTTGAACTGAGCAGAGGAGGCAGACTGTAGAGACAGAGAAGGGCCGAGGAAAGCAGAAACGGAGAATGGAAAGAGCATTGGTGGTTTCAAATTCAAACTTTCCTCGTAAAGGTTAAAGCAGAGGGGACTTCCTTAGCATACTAGATAAAACTTGCCTACTGGGGATTTGACTGTGCTCTCTCTCTTCTGATTTCTGGGAAGGTCAGATAAACAGCTTAGTTTTGGCTTGGTGGTGTGGAACATAAGCTTGAGTGTTCCACTTTGGTTTGTCAGGCCTAGTGTGAGAGCCCAGTCCAGACCAACTGGCCTCCTATACATTTTAATACCAGCAGTCAGTCTGGGGAGGGACCTGGGCATCTATTTTGAATAAACTCTCTAAATGATTCCCACGTTCACTGAAGTTCAAAAGCCAAGGAGTAAACATTTTCTTCTCAATGTCACTTTGTCCCAGAAGCCTATTCAATCATGCTGTAAAGGAAGAGCCCTGAGTCTGACTCAAGCTATGACTTTCCCCTTGAGGACCAGGATGACCAAGTATAGAGGACCCCCTCGGTGAAGCACACCACCTTTAGGATCTTGGAGATTCAGGCTGGAATCAGACTCTCCGGAAAAGGAATCAGAATTCGCATCGATTAGTGTCTGCTGTGTGTCTGGCTACGTGCATGCTGTGCATTGTTATGCTGTTTATCTGTGAGGAAGGTGTAATCATTGTTGTCATCTCATAGCTGAGAGAATACTCAAACTCAGGCTGGCCTGGCTCCAATATGTACCCCAAAATAGTATGTAATGAATAGGGAACGTGTGGCGCTGGTGTGACCTGGCTGTGAGCTGGAGCCACAGCAGCCCCAGTGCAATTCTGGTCATTCTGTAATCACTGCAAGTAGCTCGCAGATGCTACGTACTGAAGCGACTATTTCTGAAAGCCTCCCTGGTAAATCATCAGTCTTTCTGAATGTGTTTTGTATAGTGTGCTGATCCCTGAGGCAGAGCCTACCCAAAGGTTCTGGAAAGTCCTGGGACCATCACATCTAATGCTGAATCTTGCTTAGTTGAACCCAATTTGACCCTCTTCTGATATGGTGAGTGTGCCCTGGTTGGTTCTGTGGTTCTAAGTCCTGTCTGCAAGGCCAGAGCAGGCCCAGCAGGAGAGCAGCCCTTTCTGCTCAGGGCTGGGGCAGAGGGAAAAAGGCTGAAATTGGAAAAGGTGTCACCCAAGGCTTTTTGAGCCAGTCAAGGTCAGATCCATTTGGAACAGTGGAGAAATAAATAGAAGGAATATAAAAATTGGCAGCCAGAACTTTGCATGGGTCAGAGTGAAGTGGAATAGGTGATCGGAAGTAGTTCAGGGATGAGTCATTGAGGGGACAGCTCGGCCAACATACCTACAGTGTGTCACGGGGCAAGCACAGAAGCTCAGAGGAAATATGTGCACCTGGCTGGACTGTGTGCTAGTTCCATGAGGTTATCTGCCCATGCTCAGTGGATGTCAGAGTTGGCAGTGTGACATGACACTGATTAAAGGGATGGGATGGGAAGGTAGCAGTGTTGCCAGAAGAAACTGGCCCGGAGATCACCAGAGTGAAAATCTGCCTGAGTCCAAGGCCTGGTGCTCAGCCTTTCAGGCAAGAAGCTGCCCAGCATTGATTCTGCTTATGAAGACTAACACCAGCTATACTCTAAAGAGACTGACATATAAAACACATGCCTAGTTTGTGTCTTTTTTTTTTTTTGCAGCTCATGGCAACCTCAAACTCTTGGGCTTTAAGCGATTCTCTTGCCTCAGTCTCCCAAGTAGCTGGGACTACAGGTGCCTGCCCCAATGCCTGGGTATTTTCTTGTTGTCATTGTTGTTTTAGCTGGCCTGGGCTGGATTCGAACCTGCCAGCCTTGGTGTATGTGGCTGATCCCGTGAGCACTGTACTATGGGTGCTGAGCCGCCTAGTTTGTTTCTTTAAAAAGGGTTGTCCTCTTCCAGGGTCTGAAATATTGTTATCTTCTTTTCCTGGTGTTGAAGAAATGGATGATGAATTAAATGAATTAACAATCAAGAGCCATTTCATGAGCAGGGGTTGGAGGCAATGTACATGCTTCACCAGCAGGAGCTCCTCTCTGAGGGGTGGACTGATGACATCCCCTGTGTCGAGTGTCTTCCCTGGACATCTCCAGCTCTTCTTTTTCTGTGAGTTGCATAATTTAACTTGGGCTACAACTTTGTTTTTCAGATCAAGTGGATTTTCCTATTATTTTATTCACAACTGATTGGGTCTGCTTTTGAGCACCCCCTCACCTGGTGTGATGGTGAAGGTAGGAACCATCTGCTGTGAAGAATGGTAATGCTTGGGCAGCACCCATAGCTCAGTGGTTAGGGCACCGGCCACATACACTGAGGCTGGTGGGTTCGAATCTGGCCTGGGCCAGCTAAAACAACAATGACAACTGCAACAAGTAAATAGCCGGGCGTTGTGGCGGGTCCTGTAGTCCCAGCTACTTGGGAGGCTGAGGCGAGAGAATTGCTTAAGCCCAAGAGTTGGAGGTTGCTGTGAGCTGTGGCACTCTACCAAGGCGACATAGTGAGACTCTGCCTACAAAAAAAAAAAAAAAAAAGAATGGTAATGCTGATAACTGAAATGATTTCTTTAGGTACGTTCAGTTTGTCTTGGATAAATACTTTATAACTCTCAGTTAACCTCCCCTCTTTCTGCTGCTTCCCTACATGGTGAGCCAGGTGTATGAGAAGAGGGGCTCTCCAGCATAATATGAAGAGCCAGGGTCTTCAGCTGGGGCCCCTGCCTGGCCCCTCTGCCTTCTCTGTGCCCATGCTCGCCTGTTCTCTATGTGCTCTCCTGGCTTCTGAAGTTGCAGCCTGCAGCAGTTAGCACATGGTCCTTAACAGCCTTGGTGATGCTTCTAGGGTACATTGGACCCCTTTCCATTACAGACATGATCTCCCCTCAACTCTGACTGTGGACACTGAGCCTCTGCTTCATTTTCCACTGGTCCCCTGCCCTGGGAGTCCACTGCAGCCTCTGCAGCAAGGGGGGGGGGTGTCTTCATTTTGCTCAGACCCTTATCCTCTCTTATTAATTATGCTGCAGTAGTCTCCAAATCGCCCCTTTGCTGTGGCCTCCTCCAATCCTTTTCTCATAGCTACAGAGCATCTTTCTAAAATACTCATATGATATAAAAATTCTAAGACTTCCATTTTTCTATAGGATAGGACTTTAAACAATTTGGCCTCGGCTGGGCGCAGTAGCTCACACCTATAATCCTAGCACTCTGGGAGGCTGAGACAGATAAATTGCTTGAGCTCAGGAGAGTTTGAGACCAACTTCAGCAAGAGCAAGACCCTGTCTCTATTAAAATAGTAAAAGTAACACTAGATAGGTGTTGTGGCAGGAGCCTGTAGTCTCAGCTACTCGAGAGGCTGAGGCAGGAGAATCACTTGATCCCAGGAGTCTGAGGTTGCTGTAAGCTGTGATGATGCCACCACACTCTACCCAGAGTGACAGAGTGAGATCCTGTCTCAAAAAAAGGAAACAAAAACCAAAACCAACTTGGCTTCAATTTACTTTCCAGTTCCATCTCTCCTCTCCCACCTCACATACCCATCTAACATGTTATGCTCTTTGCTTTTCTGTGCTAGTCTTTCCACCCGGAATCTTATTTTCTCATTCGTCAAGGCCTACACCAAATGCTTCTCTGTGAAGCAGTGTTTTCTTTTCCTTCCTCTTGGCATAGATCTCTAGTACAGCACTTATTATGTCTGTGAGTAAGTGAAACTATTTTAAATTAGACTTAAGCTTAAGATAAGTGTTTCTTCAATAATAATTGTATAATAATTATATAATAATTTAAAACTCAATTAGCTATAAAGAGGTGTTTCTGTGCACAAGAAGCAGCCCCCTGGATGTTAAAATAAACCCACTTTGACACTGATGTGTTTAAATAATTTTAAAACATGAAAGCCTCACTAGTGTGTGTGTAGTTGCAAATAACAGAATGCACATTTCTTTCTTTTTAAAATTATTTTATTTTATTTTTCTGAGACAAAGTCTCACTTTGTCACCCTTGATAGAGTGTGGTGGCATCATAGTTCACAGCAACCTTAAACTCTTGGGCTTAATGGATTCTCTTGCCTCAGCCTCCCAAGTAGCTGGGACTACAGGTGCCCACCACAATGCCCAACTATTTTTTAAAAATTTTTTTAGAGCCAGATGTTTCACTCTGGCTCAGGTTAGTCTTGAACCCTTGGCCTCTCAAGTGCTGGGATTACAGGCATGAGCCACCTAGCCTGGCGTTTTTGTTTTTGTATTTGAGACAGAGCTTCAAGCTATCCCCCTGGGTAGAGTGCCATGGCATCACAGCCCACAGCAACCTCCAACTCCTGGGCTCAAGCGAGTCTCCTGCCTCCGCCTCCCAAGTAGCTGGGACCACAGGCACCCGTCACAAAGCCCGGCTACTTTTTTGGTTGTAGCCGGTATTGTTGTTTTGGCAGGCCCAAGCTAGATTTGAACCCACCATCTTAGGTGTATGTGGCTGGCGCCTTAGCCACTTGAGCCACAGGCACCCAGCCCATTTTTTTTTTTTTTAGACAAAGTAAGAGTAAGTCTCACTTTGTCACCTCGGTAGAGTGTCATAGTATCATAGCAACCTCAAACTCTTGGTGTCAAGAGATCTTCTTGGGGAAAAAAAAAGAGAGAGAGATTTTCCTGCCACAGCCTCCTGAGTAGCTGGGACTATAGGAGCCCAGCACAACACCCGGCTAATTTTAGTGGTGGGGTCTAGATCTTGGTCAGGTTGATCTCCAACCTGTGAGCTCCTTGGCCTACCAGAGTGATAGGATTATAGGCGTGAGCCACCAGGCGCAGCCTTTTTTTTTTTTTTTTTTTTAGACAAAGTGAGGCTAAGTGTCACTTTGTCACCCTTGGTAGAGTGTCACAGTATCATAGCAACCTCAAACTCTTGGTGTCAAGAGATCTTCTTGCCGCAGGCTTTCAAGTAGCTAGGACTACAGGTGCCTACCATAGTATCCATTTATTTTTAGAGACAAGGTCTCCCTCTTGGTCAAGCTGGTTTTGAACTCCTGAGATCAAGCAATCCTCCTGCCTTGTCCTCCCAGAGTGCTAGGATTACAGGCATGAGCCTTGTGCCTGGCCCCAGGATACCTGTTTCAAAAGCAAGTAACAGTATGGTAGCAAGAAAGACTTCCATTTTTCTTACATAACAAGAAGCCCAGAGATGAGCAATCCAGCATAGGGACCGGCTCTTTCAGTCTTTCGATGCCACATTTCTTAATATTTTAGCTTTCTCCTCATGCTTGTTACTCATGTCGCCAACTACCTGCAGCCCTCAATGGCTGCTTTCCAGGCAGAAAGAAGGAAGAAGAGCAACAAATGGGGCAAAAGGATTCTGCTACTTGTACCTATCCCTTTTTATCTGTAAAGGGACACATTAGAGTCAGCTGTGGTGGCTCATAGCTGTAATCCTAGCACTCTGGGAGGCTGAGGCAAGTGGATTGCCTGAGCTCAGGAGTTTGAGACCAGCCTGAGCAACAGTAAGACTCCATCTCTAAAAATAGCCCAGTGTTGTAGCAGGCACCTGTAGTCTCAGATACTCGGGAGGTACTCTTGAGCCCAAGAGTTTGAGGTTACTGTGAGCTATGATGCCACAACACTCTACCAGGGTTGGGGGGCAACTGAAGGAGACCGGCATTTTGGTAGGCTAAGGCAGGTGGATTGCTTGAGCTCACAGGTTGGAGACCAGCCTGAGCAAGATAGAGACCCCACCTCTAGACAAATATCAAATAAAAATAAAAGGTGGTGCCTGTGGCTCAGTGAGTAGGGCGCCGGCCCTATATACTGAGGGTGGCGGGTTCAAACCCAGCCCTGGCCAAACTGCAACAAAAAAATAGCTGGGTGTTGTGGCAGGCGCCTGTAGTCCCAGCTGCTCGGGAGACTGAGGCAGGAGAATTGCCTAAGCCCAGGAGCTGGAGGTTGCTGTGAGCAGTGATGCCATAGCACTCTACTGAGGGCAAGAAAGTGAGACTCTGTCTCTAAAAAAAATAATAATAAAATAAAAAAAATAAATAAGGAACACTTTACAATTGATGGCTGGAGTAAATCTTATGGCCACCCCAGCTGCAAAAAAGAAAAATCAAGTATTTTGCTTACTAGCCTCTTTAGCTGAAAAAGGAAAAAAACCCAGGACATTGTGAATAGCTTGGGTTGCCAATCCCCAGTGTCCATCTATCACAGGGCTGTCTTGAGGTAGCTTACTCATTAGATAAATATGAAGGGCATTGATGGGAGGTGGGGAGACCAAATGGTGGAATGTAGAGTATTTGGGGTCAAAAACCTCAAGTCTAGCCAGGCACGGTGGCTCTCCCCTATAAATAATCCTAGAACTTTGGGAGGCTGAGGCAGGAGGACTTGAAGAGTTTGAAATCTGCCTGAGCAAGAGCAAGAGCAAGACCCCAACACTACAAAAAGTACACAAATTAGCCAGGCATGGTGGTGGGCCCCTGTAATCTCAGTTACCTGAGAGGCTAAGGCAGGAAGGTCGCTTGAGCCCCAGAGTTTGAGGTTGCAGAGAGCTATGATGACAATAATAACTCCAGCCTGGGCAACAGAGCAAGACCTTTTTCTAAAATAAAATTTAAAAGCCTAATTTTCTTCTGGAAAGTCAGTAGAAAACACCATAAAAATGAGATTCTGGCTAGGCACAAATTTAAATATGTCATTAAAGGCAATTCACTTACTGTAGTAGAATTGTGAAGGAATTGATTCCATAGCGCCTTCAGGGAAAGCAGCATTTCTTTTTTTTCTTGAGCTGGGGTCTCACTGTCACCCAGGCTGGAATGCAGTGGTGTGATCACAGCAAGTGATCCTCCTGCTTCAGCCTCCCAAGTAGCTGGGAAACCACCACACACAACTAATTTTAAAACTTTTTTTTTGGCCAGGGCTGGGTTTGAAACCTCCACCACCACCTTCGGCATATGGGGCCGGTGCCTTACCCTTTTGAGCCACAGGCACCTCAATTTTAAAACTTTTTATAGAGATGGGTCTTGCTATATTTCCCAAGCTGACCTTGAACTCCTGATCTCACACAATTCTTGCACCTCCTGCCTTGCAACGTGCTGAGATTATAGGAATAAGCCTCAGACCCAGACTGAAAGCAGAATTTCCAAACACCTCATTTTGTGTTAAATACTCATGCTATTTTCTAAATTTTGGCTGTTTTATGCAGTTCAGCCTTTCTTTAAGGTAGCTGAACTTTATAAAGTAGAAATAAAGTTGTAAGACTCAAAACTAGGCTCAGTGGCTCACACCTGTAATCATAGCATTCTGGGAGGCCAAGGCAGGTGGATTGCCTGGGCGCAGGAATTCTAGACCAGCCTGAGCAAGAGCCAGACCTCATCTCTACCAAAAATAGGAAAACTAGCCAGACATTGTGGAAGGCGCCTGTAGTCCCAGCTACTTGGGAGGCTGAGGCAAGAGGATCATTTGAGCCCAAGAGTTTGAACTCCACGGCACTCAACAAAGACTTAAAACCAAATTGAAGATCTTGCTTAGAAGCAAGGCTTTAATTAAAAACAAAACCAAAAACGACCCATGGCCTGAAGTGGCCAACTGGGGGCTTTTTCTTCTTTACTGTCTCTGCACAGCTTCTATCCACTTTAAGTGTTATTTGTAAGAGACAGCCTTCTGGGCTCTTTAAAAGAGAGACACACAGCCGAATGCACTTCCTTGTCTTTCCCCTTTTCTCCATGCCTGCAGGATGAATGTGGGGACTGGAGTTCTAGCATCACTGTCTACCATATGGATGGTGGAGAAGAAAGAAAGAGCCTGGGTCTCTGATGCCCACGGAACCTCCATGTCATCTGGATTACATACCGCTGAATCTCCTTTATGTGTGAGAAGAAACCCTCATGTGTTCAACCATTGCAATCAATCCCTAACTGACAAAATGATGAGCTCTCCTCAGGTGCTTTTCTCATATGAGGGCTTGTGGGAAGATGCCAGAGGACATTCTCTTTGAGATCTCTTTAACTGCAAGAGTTACCAAGTCATCTGAGTTGTAAAATTCAGGAAAATCTTAGATTGTATTACAAATCACTGCTGGAATCATTATAAGAAATAAAATGTTATCAAGAAATGTTTAAACAATCCCAAAATAAAAGCTGCTCAGCTTAAAGCCAAAAGAGAGAGAGAGAGAGAGAGAGAGAGAGAGAGAGCGCGCGCGCGCGAGAGCGTGTGCGCGCCAGACAATCTTCTGAAATGGAAACGGAGCAAACAGGCCTAAGGCTCAGAGTGACTGCTTTCATTACTGTTGCAAAATTCCATCTGCCACATCCTGCTCCTCTTCTACCTGCTGTTGTGTAAGAAAAGAGAGAAAACAGGAAATGGGGCTGTTATTTAGCACAGACAGACTATAACCAAGGGGTTCCAGGGCCAAGCCTTTCTGGTCAGCAATTTGAGGTGCTGTGAAGAAAAACAGAAAATTTGTACCAGGTAACACTAAAAAAAAAAAGAAAGAAAGAAAACTGTGCCCAAACAGAAGTGAGGGAGCACCGTGGTGAGTCGGCTTTTGATATTGGGTTATATACTGCTAAAATACAGATCTTCCTCCTGAAAATTGCAGATTAGAATCTTGTTCATTTGCTTTCAATCATGATCAAACTACCAAGTTTCTTTTCTTTTTTTTTTCTGACTCCTCCAAAACCTTTTACAAGTTTCTTTTCCTCTTAGCTATATTTTTTCTTTTTCTTTGTTTTTTATTTTTTTCCTTTGCTTTTAATTACTATCACCACAGCTGAGAGATATTGTGTACCAGTTTGCCATTAAAAATGACTGACTATGGCTTGGCGCCTGTAGCTCAAGCAGCTAAGGCGCCAGCCACATACACCAGAGCTGGCAGATTTTAATCCAGCCCGGACCTGCCAAATAACAATGACAACTACAATCAAAAAATAGCTGGGCATTGTGGCGGGCGCCTGTAGTCCCAGCTACATGGGAGGCTGAGGCAAGAGAATTGCTTAAGCCCAGGAGTTGGAGTTGCTGTGAGCTGTGATGCCATGGCACTCTACCCAGGGCAACAGCTTGAGGCTTTGTCTCAAAACTCCCCCCCCCAAAACAGACTGACTACATAGTAAGTTTTATTCCTGTTTTTAATCTTAGTTTTTGAGATTTAAATAAGTTACTAAATGGATGCTTTAATAACTCATAATTTCAGCTCAGTGCCTGTGGCTCAAGTGGCTCAGGCGCCAGCCACATACACCTAAGGTGGCGGGTTCAAATCCATCCCAGGCCCGCCAAACAACAATCATGACTGCAACCAAAAAATAGCTGGGCATTGTGGCTGGCGCCTGTGGTTCCAGCTACTTGGGAGGCTGAGGCAGGAGACTCGCTTGAGCCCAGGAGTTGGAGGTTGCTGTGAGCTGTAATGCCAGGGGACAGCTTGAGGCTGTCTCAAAATAAAAAAAAAAAATAAATAAAAATCTCATAATTTCATCTCTGAAGAAAAGATAAATCCCCATTCTTAAATCTTTTTCCAATTTAGAAAGTCCATAAATAAGAAAGTAATACTTCTGGCTTCTAAATTATATGGGCTTCTTAAAAATCCATTTTTTATTATCAGCTATTTTTCTTGTTCTTTTGTTATTAAATTTTTGAGGCATGGCAAAAAGAATAGACAGTAATAAAATAATCAGTCAAATTCCAAATCTTGCTTAAGAATTAGCTAGATGTGGGTGGCTCATGCCTGTAACCCTAGCACTTTGGGAGGCTGAGGGACTGCGTAAGGCTAGAAGTTCAAGAGGAGTCTGGGCAAAATAACAAGACCCTGCCTCTAAAAAGAAAAGTAGCCAGGTGTGGTGGTGATACCTGATCCTACCAGCTGAGGTGTAGGATCACTTGAGCCCAGAGGTTTAACCTTGCATTGGGCTATGATCACACCACTGTGCTCTAGCTTGGGAGACAGAGCAAAACCCTATTTCTAAAACAAAACAAAACAAAGCAAAACATTACAAAAGCAATTGGCTCTTTTATATAATTTTTCCCAGGTGCATCCTACTTTTCCCCTAAAAGAACAAAATTCATGCCTTTGGTTCAGGTTTACTCTCAGATATACCTTTGTAATTGTGATACATATCCACACAACCCCTAAACAAAAGCAGGTGTGTCTGCATATTTCATTTTATTTTAGTCTCTACTGAATTGAAGATCAGATCTGCATATTTTATTATTTTATTTTATTTTTAAATTTAATTAATTTATTTTTTTGAGACAGTCTCACTATGTCATCCTGGGTAGAGTGCCATGGCATCACAGCTCACAGCAACTTCCAACTGTTGGGCTTAAGCAATTCTCTTGCCTCAGCCTCCCAAATAGCTGGGATCACAGGCACCTGCCACAATGCCCAGCTATTTTTTTTTTCTGTTGTTGTAGTTGTCATTGTTGTTTGGCTGGCCTGGGGAGGGTTCAACCCCACCAGCCCTGGTGTACGTGGACGGTGCCCTAGCCAGTGAGCTACTGTCGCTGAGCCAGTGTCTGCATATTTTAAACTTTTCAAGATGAAGGAAGACTACAATTTCTGCCCCAGCTTTGCTTTTTGGAAGGCCCAACAGCTGAATGCGATTTTAGTATCATTTCTGGTTTCTGGTCCAGGGTTCAAGGTCATGTGGTTGTGTTGTCAAGGTTAATGATCATGTGCTTGTGTGGACAAATCATAGTTGTTCAGTGCTACAATGTCAGTTACACAAACAAGACATGTTATCTGAATTATTGTTAGTGTCTAGAAAGTGATTTTCAAATACAGTTGTACAGTCTAGATGTAACTTGGAATGGAAATCTCTTTGTATGCCCTTGAATGGTGAAATTCTATCAATAGGTTGAAGTACCAATGTGATTGTTTTTTTTTTTTTTTGCAGTTTTTGGCCAGGGCTGGGTTTGAACCTGCCACCTCCGGCATATGGGGCTGGTGCCCTACTCCTTTGAGTCACAGGTGCCGCCACAAATGTGTATTTTTCATTGCAAGAGCAATATGCTGTCATACTTAATTACTATTTTAAAAGCTGTTAATTTTTTTTTTTGAGACAGAGCCTCAAGCTGTCCCCCTGGGTAGAGTCCCATGGCATCACAGCTCACAGCAACCTCCTGGGCTCAAGCGAGTCTCCTGCCTCTGCCTCCCAAGTAGCTGGGACCACAGGCGCCCGCCACAACACCTGGCCATTATTTTTTTTGGTTGCAGCCGTCATTGTTGTTTGGCAGGTCGGGGCTGGGGATTCGAACCTGCCACCTTAGGTGTACGTAGCTGGCGCCTTAGCCAGTTGAGCTATAGGCGCAGAGCCAAAAGCTGTTAATTTATGTACAAAATTATTAAGAACTTTTCAATTGGCTTGGTGCCCATAGTTTAGTGTAGGGTGCCAAGCACATTCACTGAGGCTGGCAGGTTTGAACCCAGTCCAGGCCTGCTAAACAACAATGACAACTGCACCCCCAAAATAGCTGGGCATTGTGGCAGGTGCCTGCAGTCCCAGCTCGGCAGGATGCTGAGGCAAGAGAATGGCGTAAGCCCAAGAGTTGGAGGTTGCTGTGAGCTGTGACACCATAGCACTCAACTGAGGGCAACATAGTAAAACTCTGTCTTAAGAAAAAAAAAAAAGAACTTTTCAATAGTTAAATAAACAGAGAAATGCATGTCTGGTTAATGCAGATATTAAGAGCACATTAGCTGACAATTTTAAGAAGATGATAGATTTTCATTGACTCCTTATCAAAATAGTAATAATACTAGGGCTGGCACCTGTGGCTTAGTGGGTAGGGCACAGGGCCTATATACCAAGGGTGGTTAAAACCTGGCCCTGCCAAACCACAACAAAAAAACAGCCAGGTGTTGTGGTGGGCACCTGTAGTCCCAGCTACTCGGGAGGCTGAGGCAAGAGAATTGCCTAAGCCCAGGAGTTGGAGGTTGCTGTGAGCTGTGACACCACTGCACTCTACTGAGGGTGATAAAGTAAGACTCTGTCTCTACAAAAAAAAAAAAAATAATTAGAATGATAGAGATTATATTATAATTTTAATCATTGTATAATTATTTTTGTATCAGTATCTAAAACAAATAATCTTTAAGAAGTCTACTTAAATTGTAGTTTTAAAATTCTACGTAGATCCTGAATTATTCAAGAAAAAATATCACTTGGGAGTTCTTTTCTTTTTATGAGGATACATGTAAAATAGAATGTCAATTTTGCCATCACAGAATCTTGCCAAGAGGAAAAACTCCAAAATCATGTATATCTATAATAAATCAGTTTTCATTTTTTTGTTTTTGTTTTTTTTTTTTTTTGAGACAGAGCCTCAAGCTGTTGCTCTGGGTAGAGTGCCATGGCATTACAGCTCACAGCAACCTCCAACTCCTGGGCTCAAGCGAGTCTCTTGCCTCTGCCTCCCAAGTAGCTGGGACCACAGGCGCCCGCCACAACGCCCGGCTATTTTTTGGTTGCAGCCTTCAT
>CAUYTI010006267.1:0-19289 GCA_963575145.1 Galago senegalensis | reverse complement strand
TATTGTGTTAAAACATTCATATTCTACTCATAGAAAGATTCACTTGTACCCTTGTAAGATGAACCACAGAAGTGAACCCTCGAATCCCCCTCCCTCCACCCCTGAGTTAATTTTTTAAGAGTAAACCATCTTCGTATTTTGAGGCTAAGTTTTACTTGGTTGTGATATATTATTTTTATAATATATTCCTAGATTTGTTTTATTTATTTATCTTATTAAATCATAAAGAGGTAGATCATGTATATTTTAATACATTTATGAGGTACAATGTGCTGATTTCATATACAATTTGGAATGCTTACATTGTATTGGTTTATATATCCCTCCTCTCATTTACTTAATTATTGTGTTAAGATATTTATACTCTATACTTAATAGATCTGACGTGTACCCTTGAAATATGCAATAGGTGTGATCCCACCATTCACTCTCCCTCCCTTGATCTGACCTCCCCTCTTTTCTCCCATCTCCCCCTCCCTCCTTCATCCTGGGCCATAGTAGTGATCTATTCTTCATATGAAAGTGTGATTATAAATTGGTTTCATAATAGTACTGAGTACATTGGATACTTTTTCCTCTATTCTTGAAATATTTTACTAAGTAGGATATGTTCCAGCTTCATCCATATATACATAAATGAGGTAAAGTCTTCATCTTTTTAAAGGCTGCATAATATTCCTTGGTATACATATACCACAGTTTATTAATCCATTCATTCATGGGTCAATGGGCACTTGGGCTTCTTCCATGGCTTGGCATATTCCTAGATTTGATTTACCAGTATTTTACTAAGATTTTTGTAGCTGTGATCCTATGTAAGTTTAGACAGTAGTTTTTCTTTTTATGCTATCTTTCTCTGAGTTTGATGTTCATTTTAGCATTATCTAGTATATTAAAAAATTTGAGAAGCTTTCTATCTTTCCAGTTGTCTTCCTGCTTTATTTATGTAGTATATATATTATCTACTTCTTGTAGGCCTGGTAAAACTCACACAGCTGAAAGGGGAAGGGGAGTCAGTCCCCAACATTCTGGCCAAGAGATGGGATTGGCAAAGCATTTGATTCTCCTGAGTTCATCCATTCTCAAAATAGGAAGAAGTGCATTTGGGTGAGGTGAAAATCCGGTGTCAAGCATGGTTGTGATGAAAGTTTACATGGAAATATCTATTGTGAATAGCCTGCAAGGATCAATCCCCAAGGACAATGGCTTTGCATCAGGGTACATTCCAGGAACTGGGGGAGCTCACTCAACAACAGGCCTTTCCATTGTTGAAGGATGGTGAGTAGATCCATCATATTGAAGGGACACTCATCCTGTGGTTTGAAGTTGCTGCCCAGGGTTTGTCCTGAGTTGCAAGTGAAGGTTTGCTCCAATAGCTTTATGAGACCCATTAGGCAAGTTATTCTAATAAAACAATCATGGGTATGGAACCAGTGCAGAAAGAACAAGTTTCCAGGAATTGGTGGCCTGAGGAGAGATTTTTGGAGTATGCTTCAAGAAGCACGAAGATTCTGGTACAAACAGGTTCTCTCTGTGTAGAAACATGACAGCCCTTTGAAAGGGTGATTGGCTCTTGGAAACACTCTGTCAGAGATCAAAGTCTCTACAATGGCCACTTCCCTAAGATGTCCTGAGACTGTACCTCGATTTTCATCAATGTGCTGACTATGGCAGAAACCTTGGGGTTATTAAGACAAAACAACAGACTCATGTAAAGTACATTGGTAAATGATATTGAGACCTGGAGTAGAAAGGGGAAGGAGGAAGGAAAGATTCAAAGGAAGGTTAAAGAAATTATAATGTCTACAATGACAAGGGGGCCACGTAGGTGAAAAATTATACAGTACATGCATTCAAAGAGATTAGAGTCTAGGGACTTGAGACCAATAGACAAATGATTTTATAATATGGTAAATGTCATGCAAAGTGATGCCTTATTTTTTCCTGCTCTATGCTAGTAGAACCTGATAGCTATTCAGGGAATAGGTAGAGGAACAACAGCCACCCATATATAAATTTTGTAGTTATGCAGATCTTGGTACTGAAGAAAAATAACTTCATATCCTGTAAAATGAAGGAGGTTTTTTAAATAGCAGGTACGTACTTAGGCAGCACAAACTTTGACTTCCAAACAGTACATCTGCAGCAGGAAAAGTGATGGCATCTGCATCATATATCTGAAGACTTGGAGGAAGCTTCT
Source organism: Galago senegalensis (assembly GCA_963575145.1). Classification (NCBI taxonomy): domain Eukaryota; kingdom Metazoa; phylum Chordata; class Mammalia; order Primates; family Galagidae; genus Galago; species Galago senegalensis. The sequence goes on along the minus strand of CAUYTI010006267.1, from coordinate 17,089 downwards.
GCTCACAGCTCATGCCATTGTTGCCATTGAAAACTCTGCTGCCATCCATGTCACATCTTCCAGGAATACTGGCCAGCAAGCCATGATGATGTTTGCCTTTGCATTTCTATTACTTATTGTATTCCTGCAAACTTCACTAATCAGATTTAGGGAGTTTTCCAGGAGCCACATATGGTTAATGATCTCAGCCCACACTGGCCACCAGCCTCTGACAAAGGCATCTTAGATTAACCTGTTTACCATTGCGCTGTGTGACACAGATTCTCTTCTGCATTACATGACCATTGTCATTTCATGCAACAGCAAGGGAGCTCACTCAGTGGGTGTGATGTGGTTGATGCTGGCCTGGGAAGTTCAGTGTGTGGGTGGTACCATCTCCTGTAAACACCTGTGGGAGGCGATTTATAACCTCTGTTTCTATGGGGATCTTGAGGAGGGTGAAAAGGAAGAGCAGGCTGCCACTGAGAAAACTGTGACCAGAGAGGAATTTCAGAAGGAATGAAATGCTGCGGCTCCTGAATTTACTGCTACTCAACCTGAGGTTGCAGACTGGTCTCAAGTGTCCAGGTGCCTTCTGTGCCTCTTTAGCCGTTCTCTACCGAAGACTAGAGTGTTCAGCCTGCATGGAAGACTGGCCTGCAGCTCCCAGAGCTGAGACCGCTGAATGAGTAGGAACCACCACTGACTGGTCTTAATCTGTTCTTCCATAGGCTCTTAAACAAGATGGAAATGAGGTTGATAGAAAATTCAAGGCTCAGTGCCTGTGGCTCAAGTGGCTAAGGCACCAGTCACATATACCTAAGGTGGCGGGTTCGAATCCAGCCTGGGCCCGCCAAACTACAATGACGGCGGCAACCAAAAAATAGCTGGATGTTGTGGCGGGTGCCTGTAGTCCCAGCTACTTGGGAGGCTGAGGCAGGAGACTCGCTTGAGCCCAGGAGTTGGAGGTTGCTGTGAGCTGTGACACCACAGCACTCTACCCAGGGGGACAGCTTGAGGCTCTGTATCAAAAAAAAAAAAAAAAAAGAAAATTCAATAAACATGAGATTCTGAAAAAAAAAAAGAAGGGGAAAGAAAACATACATACAAACATACATAGAAGGAACAGGAAAATGTAAACAAACAAAAGAGAGATAGAAGATGTTGCATCTGTGGAACAAGATCGGAACTTTAAACCCAAAAATAAATAAATAAATAAATAAAATAAAATTTATTTATTTATTTGCTGAGGATTCATTGAGGTTACAGAGAACCAGGTTACGCTGATTGCACTTGTTAGGTGAAGTCCCTCCTATAATTGTGTCCCACCTCCAAGAAGTATGTCACACACTGTGACCTCTCCCAGCCCTCTCTCCTTCCCTTCCCCCACCCCCCACCATGTACTAAGTCATCAATTGTCTTCATATCAGAATTGAGTACTTTGGATTCTTGCTTCTCCATTCTTGTGATACTTTACTAAGAAGAATGTGTTTCATCTCCATCCAGGTTAATACAAAAGATGTAAAGTCTCCATCTTTTTTAGTGGCTGAATAGTATTCCATGGTATACATATACCACAACTTGTTAATCCATTCCTGGGTTGGTGGGCATTTAGGTTATTTCCACAGTTTGGCAATTATAAATTGAGCTGTGATGAACAATCTAGGGCAAATGTCCTTATGACAAAATAACTTTTTTTCTTCTGGGTAGATGCCCAGTAATGGGATTACGGGATCAAATGGGAAGTCTACTTTGAGTTCTTTGAGGATTCTCCATACTTCCTTCCAAAAAGGTTGTATTAGTTTGCAATCCCACCAGCAGTGTAAAAGTGTTCCCCTCTCTCCACAACCCCTCCAGTATGTTTAGCTTTGAGATTTTGTGATGTGGGCCATTCTCACTGGGGTTAGGTGATATCTTAGGGTGGTTTGATTTGCATTTCTCTAATAATTAGGGATGATGAGCATTTCTTCATACTTCTAGTAGCCATTTGTCTATCTTCTTTAGAGAAGGTTCTATTCATCTCTTTTGCCTGCTGATATAAGAAATTGTTGGCTTTTTTTATGTTGATTAATTTGAGTTCTCTGTAGATCCTAGTTTTCAAGCTTTTGTCCAATTCATAATATGCAAATATCTTTTCCCATTCTGATGGCTGTCTATTTGCTTTGGTTGTTGTCTCCTTAGTGGTACATGACTGGAACTTTGAAAAAAAGAACCAGAGAAGAAGAAAGCACTTTTCAGAACCTAAATATGATAATTCATTATAAATAAAAATTCTATAGAAAATTGGAAGATAAAATCAGAGGGACCCATGACTGGGTTAAGGATCAGGGAGCCTTGTCAAACATATTTAGACAAAATAGACAGGAACAGACATAAGAGGCTTCTGTGTTTGTCCTTGGTTAAAGACATGGCAGCAGAGAAACCTTATCACAACTACTGATTTGCAATCCAATTGCTTTTCATGAGGTCATGTCTATGTTGAATACCAAGGCATTGCTGTCCAGTAGAACATTTGCCATGATGGAGATATAGGAATACCCATTGGCAAATGCTTAGAAGGGAAGCTAAGCAGGAACAAATAAAATTATCTGCCAGACCATGTATTCATTGAGCCATCAATCAATCTGTCCTTTCTTCCATCTATCTAACCATCTATCATCCCAATGTAGCTGCCTGGGTATCCCCAAATTCTTCAGCCTTATGAAGTTACCTTTCCATTGAATTGTTAAGGAGAGAAAACTTTTCCTCTACCCTCTTTTGTTCAATAACTGGGAACATTTGAATTAAGCTAATAAAAATCGATTAATAAGAAAAAAGACATGCAATTTTTATTAGTATTTACATGCACAGTTCATAGAACATAACTAAAACTCAAAGAAGTGATTAACTCAGGAATTTATATACCCCTTTAATAAAGGAAAGAGAGTTTGGGATTCAAGGGATAATAGACTGTGGGGAAGTGACTAGGAAATATATAAGAAAACTAATGGGCCAGGCATGGTGGCTCATGTAAGTCCTAGCATTCGAACAGGCAGAATTGGGAGGCTCTCTTCAGCTCAGGCATTTGAGAACAGCCTCAACTACAGTGAGACTCCATCTTTGCCAAAAATACAAAAAATAGCCTAGTGTGACACCTTAGTCCCAGCTACTCAGGAGGCTGAGGCAGGGGAATTGATTAGCCCAGGAGTTTGAGGTTGTAGTAAACTAGGATGACGCCATTGTACTCTACCTGGAGCAACAGGGTGAGACTCCATGTCAAGAAAAAAGGCCAGGCACAGTGGCTCATGCCTGTAATCCTAGCACTCTGAGAGGCCAAGGCAGGTGGATCGCCTGATCTCACAGCTTCAAGACCAGCTAGAGCCAGAGTGGGACTGTGTCATCTCTAAAAATAGCCAGGCATTGTGGTGGGCATGTGTTATCCCAACTAGTTGGGAGGCTGAGGCAAGAGAATCGCTTGAGCCCAAGAGTTTGAGGTTACTGTGAGCTGTGACATTGTAGCACTCTACCATGGGTGACAAAGTAAGACTCTGTCTCAAGAAAAAAAAAAAGAGCAACATCTGTGGCTCCAAGGAATAAGGTGCTGGCCCCATATGCTGGAGGTGGTGGGTTCAAACCCAGCCCTGGCCAAAAACTGCAAAAAAAAAGAGAATATTTGGAAAAATGACTTGAGTTCCTATCCCAAGTATAGTAAGAGAGACAACATCCCCGGGGTATCATTGAGATTTCTTATAATTTCTAGCCAAATTAAAAAAAAATCTTACTGTATCTTTTCCTTCCTTTCCTGCTTTAGCCTAAGTTACTTTTTTGTTGTTGTTGTTGTTGTAGTTCTCATTGTAGTTTAGCAGGCCCAGGCTGGGTTTGAACCTGCCACCCTCTGTGCATGTGGCTGGTACCATGACCACTGTGCCATGGGTGTCGAACCATTCTTTAATTTTTTTTTTTTTAACACTAAGTTCTCAGCTCAGCACCTGTAGCTCAGCGGCTAGGGCCCCAGCCACGTACACGGCGGGTTCGAACCTGGCCTGGGTCAGCTAAACAACAGTGACAACTGCAACAAAAAAAATAGCTGGGTGTTGAGGCAGGAGCCTGTAGTCCCAGCTACTTGGGAGGCTGAGGCAAGAGAATCGCTTAAGCCCAAGAGTTAGAGGTTGCTATGAGCTGTGATGCAAGGGCACTCTACTGAGGGTAACATAGTGAGACTCTGCCTCAAAAAACAAAAAACAAAAAAAACCCCACTAAGTTCTCATATAACATAATTAGGTGAGTAGAATTTACTCATCATTTAGAATTAAGTCTGGGCTGGCCAATTTATCACTTTGGGCCCACTGGCTTCTCAGTCTGATGGTAGATTTGGCCTCCACTCACCTTCTCAATTTATTTGTCATATTCTTGAATCCTTCCTTCTTAGGCTACTCCATGAGAAATTCATATTTTGTCCCATTTTTTTTAGCAAAGAAATTCAGTTCTGTGCCTGGTCATATTTGGGGGATTCCTCTTTTATACCCAGAGATGCCATCAAGATATTCTCTTAAATCCTGATGACTCTCCCCCTACGAGCAATTCTATACTCAATACTTAACAGCAAACTTGACCCTACTCATAGGTACATATCCATTTGTCTACCTGCATGCTCATTCATTCATCCTTCCATTTATTTAACTTACCCATTCTTTGCCAACCCATATCTACACTTTCATCCATTTTTTCTACTCGCAGTTTCTCTACTTTTCTCTGCTCTCTGCCCTCTCCACTTTCTTTCTTTCTCTCTCTCCGGAGACCCAGAACACTATGGGAAGTTTCTTTTGCTTTTTCAGAGAGAAACTTACACATTGTGAAAATAACTATCAGCTGTCTTGAAACAGATAAAGGGGGAAATAGATAAGAGTTGCATTTTCGGGAAATGAACAATTTATAATCTTTGCCTTGGGCAAAGGAAGGACAGATAAGACTCGAGTTAGAATCAAATGGACAAAGCCAAGTGAGATTCGGCCACAGGTCTGAGCCAGTAGGGAGATGCTTGCACGTGGGAAAGTTACTGCGTAGGTGGAAATATGCCCCCACACATTTGAACACACTCAACACTCTCTCTCTCTCTCTTTTTTTTTTTTTTTGCAGTTTTTGGCTGGGGCTGGGTTTGAAACCACCACCTCCAGCATATGGGGCGGGTGCCCTACTCCTTTGAGCCACAGGCGCCACCCTTTTTTACATTTTTTTTTGCAGTTTTTGGACAACACTATCTCTTGATCTTAGCTTGACTACGGCCGTACTTCCATGTCACTGTTGATATAGAACAGTGACTAATTAACCTGTGGGCTATGACAAGATTTTTTTCTGAAGGTTGAATTCCTCGCTATGTCCCAGAGGCTCTATAGTTGGATTAATCACTAACATTGCTTGTGTTTTAAAAAAGTATACGTAGAATTATAATGTATTTTATATATTAATGTTGATGTTATATATGAAGATTGCTTGAGATTATCTGTTCTTCCTTTTTTCTCGAGTTAAGTCGTTGAAAGTAACTTTGTAGCATTAGAAGCATAGGACAAAGTTGAAATAAATCTCATTCTTCAAAATACTTCTCTTCTACCGCGACAGTGATCAACTATTTTTTTTTCTTACCCCTCCTTAGGCAGGGAAAGTTATTCCAGTTGGTCAAAGAGTTGCAAACTGCTTGACTGAAAAACTTCCCAGGGTGAGTACGTTCAATACGCTTTTATGTTTCTATTTTTACCTTACACGTGAACATCAAGAAATAGGCAACTTCCAGCATTTCTGGTGAACGTGGTCAATTGGTCAATTTGGAATCTTTACTGTATTTGGGAGGCTTCTGTTGATTATTGTCAAAGGAAGTGAAAATTCCAGGCTTACAATTACTAGCTCTACAAAACCAGCAAGGGATTCAATTTATTTCCACAGGAATAATAGACTAGTACGTTTTCTAGCCTGGATACTTCCTGGTTATTTTCTAAATATAACAAAATATAAACTGGGCACAGTGGCTCACACCAGTACTCTGTAATGCTAGCACTCCGTGAGGCTGAGGTGGGAGCATCACTTAAGCCCCAGAGTTTGACAGCAGCCGAAGCAGGAATGAGACACTGTCTCTACTAAAGATAGAAAAATTAGCCAGATGTGGTGGTGCACACCTGTAGCTCAAGCTACTTAGAAGGCTGAGGCAGGAGGATTGCTTGAGCCCAGGAGCTTGAGGTTGTAGTTGTTGTAATGATGTCATTGCATGCTGGCTGGGGTGACAGAGTGAGACTTTGTCTCTCTTAGAAAGAGTTGTTATATGCTGGGTATGGTGGCTCATGCCTGTAATCCCAGCACTGTGGGAGGCTGAGGCAGGAGGATTGCTTGAGCTCAGGAGTTCGAGGCTTGTCTGAGTGAGAGTGAGACCGCAACTCATGGAAAAAAAGAAAAAAGAAAAACCCCGCTGGGTGCTGCAGCGAGCACCTGCAATCCCAGAGACTTCAGAGGCTGAGGCAGCAGGATGCCCACCGCCAGAGTCCGAGCTACAATGCCATTGCAGTCTGCTCAGGGCATAGGGTAGAACTCTGTCTCAACAACAAAGAAAGAGAAACAAAAGTTGTTTACTTCTGTTAATAAACAAATACATTTTAAGGGATTTTCCATTATTCAGGATGTAGTTCCCCTTGAAGTTACTACCACATACAAAAGGGTGTTCATTAATTCATATAGGCCAGTTCTGTTAATGTTTTTAAAACTACTTAATAATTCTGTTTTCTTGCCTCACTCTTTGTAGCCAATTACTCCACCTGTGGCAAAAAAGTATTTCAACTACAGATATCCACCTGCTGGAGCAGAAAGAGTATTTTATGGCAGAGCAAATGATCCCCCAATTGCACATTATTTGACACATGGAAAAAGATCTAAAATTTCATTATCGGTAATTACTTTTCTCTTTTTTCCCCTGTGTGTTGTTAATTTACCAAGGTGAAAATATACAAATGAGGCATTAATGAAATCCATCAGTTCCAATATCCTTGCTACTTGTATTTTTACCAGCCTTTCCTCAATCTGCCCTCTAAAAGCATTAATCTTGAGCAGTAAAAAGAAAAAAAAAAATCCAAGCAGCGGCAGCTAAGCAAGTGGGAAGAAATTAATGGTTTAAGCCACAAACTGGTCTCTCTTTAGATGATAAAAGCCAAACGGCATTCCATTTTCTCACAGTGTCAGGCTTTGTTAGACAATAAAGGGGACTTTTTGTGACTCTCATGTAGAGGTACCACAGGGTGAGTAGAGATGGGGTCACAAGGCCAGGTGCTATGGCAGTCTAGATTCAGAAGAACTAATCTGCGTAGGAGAGAGCGTTTGGATGTCACCCGGTTCTTGTACTTGTCCTTTCCACTTTCTTGGAATATTTGAGTCAAGTAACTTGGGAGCTCCTGTCATAAACTTCTTAGCACCATTGAAACCTTAACTCCTTTGAAAGGCGTTGTTTAGTCATATTTAAACTTCATCGTTTCAAGTCTGACAGTTCATTTGAAGGTAAGAAATGCCAATGTTGATAATGAAATGTTTTCCAACCGTCATATAATCTCCTTGCCCCAGCTATGGATTACAGTTTCAGTTTTCAGATTTATACTTATTTTTGTTGATGCATCTGTGCATTGTGTGATTTCTTTAGGCAGCGACAGTGGTGAACCCACAGCCTATTACCACATTTCAACAGAAAATTAAAGATAAGAAAGAATCTATATATCTTAGTAATCAATGGGCACCATTAGGAAAATGTCATGATCAAGCACCGGGATTACCTAAAGGAATGGATATAATCAATACGACATTTGGGACACCATGCCTCAGAGGTAATAAAAAAAATAGGGAGTGGGGGGAGTGGTGAAAAATTGGATTAAATATCCCTTTGGTGTTGTGTTTGGTGATGGACTATAAATGATGATTTAAAAATGAATGATTGGATGCCCCAACTGCGACCTGTGGGCTGCATGTGGAATTATGTGGGGACTTTTTTTGCAGATATAACAAGACTTATGCACAGACCTTTCTCTCTCTGTCTCTTTTTGTTGCTCATCAGCTTTCGTTAGTGTTTGTATATTTGTTGTGTGGCCCAAGACAACTTGTCTTCCAATGACTGTGTGGCCTAAGACAACTCTTCTTTTTCCAATGTGATACAGTGAAGGCAAAAGGCTGAACACCCTGGTGGAAAGAAAGTTATCCTCTGGGCTCGGCGCCTATAGCTCAACCGGCTAAAGTGCCAACCACGTATACCTAAGGTGGCGGGTTCGAATCCCCAGCTCGGACCCGCCAAACAACAATGATGACGGCTGCAACCAAAAAATAGCCGGGCGTTGTGGCGGGCGCCTGTGGTCCCAGCTACTTGGGAGGCGGAGGCAAAAGACTCGCTTGAGCCCAGGAGTTGGAGGTTGCTGTGAGCTGTAATACCATGGCACTCTACCCAGGGGGACAGCTTGAGGCTCTGTCTCAAAAAAAAAAAAAAAAAAAAAGAAATGGTAAAGTATCAAAAGCAGGCTTTTAGAATCAGTGAACTACAGTTAATTTGGCTAACATGCTCAACCAAGATGCCTGTGATGCATCTCTGGTCCAGGTCCGTGGTCCAGCTCTGCTCCGCACAGCCTGCCAGGAGTTTGCCTTCTGTGTGGCTCCCTGAGGCCTTGGCTAACTCTACTGTATACCCAGATCCCTGGGGCGCCTGTCACAGGGAAGGCAGCTAAACCCCACCGGGGTTTCCTGTTCTGTACGGTTGAAGTCTGAAGTTTGAATCTCTTAACAGTTTCCCATGTGAAACCCGTGTGACGCTGCTCGTCAGGGACCACACTTTCAGAGACACTGCCCTCTGTGTGGGCATGGGACTGAGAAGAAACTTAAAAGAAATAGAGCTTATATTCCAGATACCTGTGTTCAGAGGGCTTTAAAATAGGAAGAGAGACTGTGTGTCTTGATGGTCACAGTGAGCAGTTTCCTTCTGTAAATTTTTTTTTTTGGAGACAGAGTCTCACTATGTCGCCCTGGGTAGAGTGCTGTGGCATCACAGCTCACAGCAACCTCAGACTCTTGGGCTTAAGCAATTCTCTTACCTCAGGCTCCCAAGTAGCTGGCACTATTAGGAGCCCGCCACAGCGCCTGGCTATTTTTGGTTGCAGTTGTCATTGTTGTTTAGCTGGCCTGGGCTGGGTTCGAACCGCCAGCCTCAGTGTATGTGGCTGGCTCCGTAACCACTGTGCTACAGGCCCCGAGCCTCCTTTTGTAATTTTTGAAGGATGACACCAAGAGAATTCAGAATTAACTTTCTGACACCATCTTACCTTCTTGGCTGAGCTCTCTGAAACTGAAGTTTGCAACTGGTGTTGAGGGAGTGGCATTGTATTTGCCCTGGTGACATGGTGTACACAACATACCTTGACCTTAACTGAAACTTGCTACCCCTTCTTCTTAACCTCTCTCTTTTAAAGGACCCCAGAAGCCAATTCCCGAGCCTCTAGTCCTTGTCCAGAATTTGAACAGTTTCAGATTGTCCCAGCTGTGGAAACACCCTATTTGGCCCGAGCAGGAAAAAATGAATTTCTCAATCTGGTTCCAGACATTGAAGAAATTCGACCAGGGTGAGTAGTATATTGACCAGGGATGCTGGGTACAGAAAGCAAATCAGCACGGTGAGTTTACTTCAGCTCCTCTGTGCAGTCTGATTTGTAGTCTCGTGCAGATTGTGGGATAAACAAGCTGGGCTGGGTTTCTGCCTCATAGTTGCACTCCACCCTGGCATCACACGTTACTATAGTACTTTGGCAGATATGTAGTAAGATTCTAAGACAAAAATCATTTGCCTATTTTGTTGACTCTAGGGACTTGCCCCAAGTGAGATATATTTTGATGGTCCTCAGCTCATGATCATTTTCTTTTCTTTCTTTTTTATGAAATCATAGCTGTGTACGTTCATGATCATTTTCTTTTTGTGAAAAGCTAACTTCTCTTATTTCATACTGTTCTTTTTAGCTCAGTGGTCTCTAAGAAAGGATACCTGCATTTCAAGGAGCCGCTTTGCAGCAACTGGGCTAAACATTTTGTTGTGGTCCGTCGCCCTTACGTCTTCATCTATAACAGTGACAAGGACCCAGTGGAGCGTGGGGTCATCAACCTGTCAGCAGCGCAGGTGGAGTGCAGCGAGGACCAGCAGGCCATGCTGAAGGTGAAGGTTGGCCCCTCCCTGTCTTGGCCTATCAGCACCACACATGCCTGTCCCTTTTCAGGTTCCACCTCTGTTGTGTGTTGTGGAGTTGCTCCTTTCTACCTGGTCTCCCTGAACTTTGAGTGTGAAGTGCGGAATGCCTTGTGAATGTGCGAGGTGGTCCCCATTGCTCAGTCTCTGTAGGCACCTTCTCACCTACCTATGTTTCTTTCAGACACCCAACACTTTTGCTGTCTGCACCAAGCACCGTGGGGTCCTTTTGCAGGCTCTCAATGACAAGGACATGAACGACTGGTTGTATGCTTTCAACCCACTTCTTGCTGGCACGATACGGTAAGAACTTGCTTTGGGTTTCTTTTCTCTACTTGGCTTTTGGCCCTGGAATATCAGCATCAGTAAGTTGGAAAGTGGGTACTGGTCTGGGTAAGCTCACAACAGAGGGAGGATGGAGTATAGCAGTGGCTGTGGGGGCTACTGAGGTCTCTGCTTCTCATAAGATGCCATCCTGTGTCCCAAACTGCTGAGGAAATTCTGGTCACATTTGTACTGAGTAATCACCTTCTTTGTCTTTTTTTTTTTTTTTTTTTGAGATAGTCCCAAGCTGTCACACCCTGGGTACAGTGCCATGGTGTTAAAGCTCACAGTAATGTCCAACTCTTGGGCTCAAGCGATCCTCTTGCCTCAGTTATTCTATTTTTAGTAGAGATAAGGTCTTTCTTTTGCTCAGGCTGGTCTCAGACTCAAGCTCATGCAAGCCACCCACCTCAGCCTCCCAGAGTACAGGATTACAGGCGCGAGCCACTGCGCCAGCCTTCTCAAGAGGCCTGCCAATTGGGTCTCGGGGAGACCAACATTCAGCAGTGTGATCCAGACTCAGAGCCTCCAAGGGGCTTGTGTCACAGGGTCACAGAATAGGGGCCCTCGAGACCTGGGCCTGCAGGGCTGGATAGGGAGGTTCCAAGAAGGAGCCCCAGAGGAAAGGCTAGGAGAACACCTGGGCCCAGTTTTCTGATCCTGCCTCTGCGTTTGTCCCCCACAGGTCAAAACTCTCCCGCAGATGCCCCAGCCAGCCGAAATACTGAGTGACCCTGCTGAGTGCCCTCACTCGCCTGTGAGAGATAAAGAAAGTGTTGCCTATTGTTCTCTTTGTGATTCTTGACGGTGACTCCTGTATGTAACCCTGTGGCCCCCATTTCTCCCTCCTCGTCTGGACTTCTCCAGCTCTCCTGTGCCCCATCTCCATTGCTTTGTACTCTTTTCTTTTTTCCTGTGCTGAGAATCTTCTTAGTAGCATGTGGCCTAACAAAAGGAAAAAAGACTAAAAAAAATCCATACACAAAAGACCCTGAGGGAATCCAGTGATTCTCCAAGTCACTTTTTGGTGTATTTTGACCTCCTTTTGTATGATAGGTCCCCATACTGACCACTCTGATGTCTGTGCTGCTGTCTGTGGATACCTTTGTCTTTTTTTTCAAGCCACATAATGATTTTTTTTCTCTTCTGTGTGTGTGATACCACTTAAATTTTTTCTTGGGTGGCTTAGAGACTAAGGGAGGAGACATCTGGCCTTTCTAAAACCTGAGAAGAAAAAATTTAACCTTTTTTTTCCCCCTTCTGTCTCTTTGCCATGGCTAATCCCTGCATTTCCATGCAGGGAGAAGTTTGTGGTGGTGAGCTTAGAAATGGGACAGTTACTATGTTCTCTGAGTCAAAATTGGCACACATTCAGAGCACAGTTGTGGAATTTTCATTTACTGGAAAAGAGAAGAGAGGTCTGGGGCAGTAGCTGCTGTTGACCCTGTGAGAAGAGTCAGAGACACAACCCAGGGATTTCAGGGACCACTAGATTTGGCCATGCGCTGTGAAGGTGGTTGTCAAAGCAGGATTCCTGCAAACTGTTTCTGTGTTGGGAGGAAGGCTGCTCTTTGGAGCTACTCAGTCCTGCTCTTGGCCTTAGAGGCTATGGTACAGTTTGGAATTGGTGTGGTGTCATGCACAGATATTCCACAAGGGGGGAGTGTTTCACCTTCTGATAATAAACTTGATGTTTATTATCATTGTCATAATTAAGACAGTACTGAGTAGTGACCTTGAGATTATTATAGCACCCTTTGATCAAAGAAATGTGATTTTTAAGTACAAACTTAGAAATGTCCTGCTGAATCAGTCCAGCGTTGTTTCCAGTGACGCTCAGCTCCCTGTACTCATAAGTAGGCAAACATGGCAGGCTTTGCTTTCTGGATCCCAGGATTAAAACCAACCTCCCACCATCACCACAAACAGAACAAAAGATCCCAAGAGGGTAAGGAAAAGCGTTGCTAACGCACTGCTGTGTTGCTCCTCCTTGGGTGTGGTGTCCTCTGCCAGACTAGGCTCATCTGGCTTCCAGAGACCATCACAGAAGATGACTGTCTTTCAGCCGCCAGTAAGTTTTACAGGATGACGTGGGGAACAGAAAGCCTCCCGTGACTTCAGTTGCTTGGCCAGTTGACTTGAGATTGTTTTGAACCATTCTTTCTTTCCCCTGCTCAGCCATTCAGGAAGGTATCTGCCTGCTCCCACTTTGCAAGGCCCTGAGGTTCTTGGCCTTGAGTTGCTGACTCAGGTGACTGGCAGCTGGCTTACTTTCTACTCCCACAGTGAGGGCCGCATGCGTGTGCCCCTCTGCTGAACAGTTGCCAGGGAGCCGGTCAGCACCTAGACCCTTCTGACTTCCTGGCAGGACTCCTCTCTGAAGAAGGGTCTCCAGCCTCGCTCATTAGAGCTGCCTTGCAAAGAGGAAGAATGAATCATGGAGAGCTTAATAAAGGAAGGGGTCGAAACCACAGCCTGGCCTCATCTGAAAAGGGACTGATGAAAGCTCTGATGAATTCTTACAGACTTTCTTCCTAACTCTAACGTTATTTGTTTTCTAAGTGGTATGTGCGATTTCTAATATAGATGGACATTTCTTCGTTGTCTGATGGACACAATGTGCCCTTCTGGTACATATCCAAATCCAGCAGGGTCTGTTAGAGCTCCAGGAAGCTCTGCTGGACTGGAATGAAATCTAATTTCAGGGAAATGAAGATGGAGTTGAAGGTCATTTAAAAAATGAAATCACTGATGTTGCTGCTGTTATGACGTGTGACAGAGGACCCATGTCTGTGACCAGGGAGGGTGGGGGAGAGAAGCCGAAGGGAGAGTGAGATAACAACACATGAAATGACTTCGTTTTTCTTCTAACTCAAACACAACTGGTTTGGAAAGTCTTTGCTTTGGAAATGTCAGACTTCAGAACTCCACCCTGGGCTGTCTGTTCATTATGTGCCCAGAGAAGAATGCTCGTTAGGAAGCCAGAGGAAGCAAGTCGTGTCCTGTGGGGCTGCAGCAGTGTGCTTCCCCATCTGAGGAGCCTCTGCAGTGGCCGACAGGTGCAGATGGCTCCTGTTGGGTCCCCAGTACTTTCAGGATGGATGTTCCCTTTCTGAACAGAGCCATCCCCACTCTGAAGCTCTGAGAGAAGATTTATGGCAGGAACTATTTATGAGGTTTTAGCTATTGCCATAGTGGTGGGAAAGTTAAGAAATCTAATCCTTATGGAAACTACCTTTTAAGGTGACTTTTTATTTATTTTCCTTACAGCACTCCTTTAAACAGGCAAAGAATAACAAAGGCTAGAAAAAGAATTCACAAATTAAGAGAAATGAGTGCTAGTTAAAGCTAATCGTCTCCTCCTTCCCTCACTCCCTCATCTGCTTTTCTCCTGCCAAAGCAAAACACCGCCTCGCAGCCAGCCCTGCAGTGCTCTCGCCCTCCCTGTCCCTGTTGCTGCCTAGGAGTCAGCCAGCTCCCAGGCCGGGCCACGCGGGGCCTGCCAGCCCATGCCTGTGGTCTGGAGCACGGGGCCTCTGAGCTCCAGAGCACTGTTCACGTGGCGAAGGCAAGAGGAAATGCAATGCACTTTCCACACTAAGAAACCACTATTATTTGATATATTTTTTCTCTTCAGATACATAGAATTTATATAACTACTCGTATTTTTGATGGATTTTTCCGACTAAGGTGAAGGAATAAATTAAATCATTGTGAATGGTTTGGGAAGTCTAAAAACAAGATGACTTTTCCTGGCACATATTTCAAAGCAAAGACTCTGTTGCCTGCTGCTTATTGTCCTATTTACAGGGATATTTAATTGTGTAGGTCTGTGTGTATTTATATAGCCGTAATGAATTGCGCAGTGGCCTGGGCGAGAAGGGCCCTGCTGGGCAGCCCTGTCGGTGTCTCCCTCACGCCGGACTCCAGTGGGCAGGATCAGGGCTTATCTGTTTGACTTGGGTCCTTGAGTTTTCCTTTTGGTTCCCTTTTAAAAATGTGATTGTTAACCTGCTTCTTAAAAAGAAAAGACTAATTCTGCTGCTGCTCTCAGAATGTTTGCTGAATGTGTTTAAAGAAGACTCTAACTTGTATGCACTACAACTGTTCACCATGGCCGTCGACACACCTGGGTGCTGGGCCAGACCACGACCGTATGTAGCAGGAATGTATTAATTTGTGCGTCGTTAGTGAGCAGAAATATCAGTTGAGAGATTATTTGCTGTTATTGTTCAAAAGGCCATTTATGAAATTAGTATTTGAGCCCCATAAAATCTTAAGAAAGCCTCCAAACCATGAAAGGAAGAAATTCAGGTTGGTACAAAATTCTTGTTAAAAACTCACGGCTGTGCTCAGATAAGAAGTCTGAGCCGAGGTTGGTCTCTCGCCAAATCCTGGCTGTTGTGTGTTGTTTTTCATGTCTTTGAGTTACTTTGTTTTTATGCTGAGCATTTGGCATCAGTTCACCGAAGAACCCATCCGCCTTCTGGTGTTTAAAGCATCGTCTTAAACTTGTGGCTCTGAAGTACTTGTCTGTTGAGATGTCGAGTCTCTTGTCACCATCCGTGCACACTACAACAGAACTCATGATGCATAAGTGGCCTTTCTGAACCAAGACTTTGCAAACTGATCTCTCCCCAGTGAAGGAGTTGAGCACATTAGCAACAATGTACATTATTAATTTTGGATTTTCATTTCCATGTTTTATTTTGTAAATATTATCTGATGTTTGGAGCTTGAGTATACAGAATGTAAATATAGTTCTTGTATTTGTACTAATTCTGATTCCTTTGCTGTATAGCCTTAGGTGTGCAATGCAGACATTATCTAACTGTGTATGGTAACCTTGCATCACGGAACTATTAGTGAACGAGGTAAAATAATAAAGGTACAACCGGTACATCGAAGGGCTCTTGATATGCATTTATTCTTGCACCCTTTGAAAGGCAGTGACAAATGCTTTTCTTGAATTGTAAAGATCATACCTTTCTTTCTTTCTTGAGTCAGTCTCAAGCTATTGCTTTGATGCCCACTCTGGGCCTGGTACACCATCTGCATACAAACAGAGCAAGCCCATGCACTTGTGTCCCTCCTATTCCAGTGGGGAAGTCATTTGTCAAACAAATGTATAACTTCCAAGTGGTAAATGTTACAGAGGAAAATAAAATCCAGTAAAAGATCAGAGAGGAATGGGAAGATGGTGTCCTTTTAGATCACGTGGCAGGGAAGGCCTCTTTATAAAGGTGACATTTGGGCAGACTTTGAGTTAAAGGATGGGGTAGGCTGCACCAATCCCTAGGCAAAGGGGTCTCCAAGTCAAGGAATGTTGTAACGGAGAGAGCAGAAGATGTCAGAAAGTACCCAAGGACTGGCTGATTCGGGGCTTCAGTGAGGACTTTGAATTTCTTCAGAGTGAAATGGGAAGTTGCTGGAGGCTTTTGAGCAGAGGAATCGCAGGATGTATGTATGCCTCTCTTTTCTTTCTTTCCTTGTTTGTCTCTCCCTTTCTTTCTTTCTTCTTTCCCTTTTCTTAGGGTCTCACTCTGTCACCCAGGGTAGAGTGCAGTGGCATCCTTATAGCTTCCTTCAACTTCAGACTCCTATGCTGGAGTAATGCTCCTGTCTCAGCCTCCCGAGTAACTGGGACTATAGATCTGTACTACCCTTCCTGGCTAATATTTCTTTTCTTTTTTTTTTTTTTTTTTTTTTTTATAGACCGGGGCCTCTCTCTGTTTCCCAAGCAGTTCTTGGCTTCAACAATCTTTTCTTGGTCCCCTTAAGTGCTAGGATTATAGGAGTGAGCCACAGCACCCAACACAGAATGGTCTTTTAAATAGGCTGGGTGCCGTGGCTTAGGCCTGTTAGTGCCAGCTACTGGGAGGCTGAGGCAAGAGGATTTCCTGAGCCCGAGAGTTTGAGGCTACAGTGAGCAATGATTGTACCACTGCTCTCCAGCCTGGGTGACACAGTGAGACCCTATCTCTTAGTACAAAAACCATCTGACTGCTGAGTGGAAATTGAGCTGTGCTCAGTCAGGGACAAGAATGAGAAAATGGGACAAAGTGGGAGATTGTTATCCCAGTGTTCCAGGGCTGATGATGGTGGCTTAACCCGGGGTTGGAGCAGTGAGCAGCATGATGGGAAGAAAAGGTCAGTGTCAGGGTGCGTTGTGAAGTCAGAACTAACTCAGCAGAGAGACCACGAAGTCAGTGACTGACTAAGAGGACGTGTGCCCAAGGGAAGAGAAGTGTTGCCGTGTCCAAGGTGAAGACCAGGGTTGGCACCAGCTGAGGGGGATACTGAGCTAAGACTTGGACTTTGGCCACGTTTCCTTTAAGATGCAGCATGTCCATGGGCAGGGGCAGTCAGTGCAGTGGCTGGGGACCCTAACTGGATTCAAGGAGTGTGGGGTGAAGAGGCCCAGTGGGCGGCTCGGCGCCTATAGCTCAACCGGCTAAGGCGCCAGCCACGTACACCCAAGGTGGCGGGTTCGAATCCCCAGCCCGGACCCGCCAAACAACAATGACGGCTGCAACCAAAAAATAGCCAGGCGTTGTGGCAGGCGCCTGT
>CAUYTI010006261.1:0-13249 GCA_963575145.1 Galago senegalensis | reverse complement strand
CCTCCAACTCCTGGGCTCAAGCGAGTCTCTTGCCTCCGCCTCCCAAGTAGCTGGGACCACAGGCACCTGCCACAACACCCGGCTATTTTTTGGTTGCAGCCGTCATTGTTGTTTGGCGGGTCCGGGCTGGGGATTCGAACCCGCCACCTTAGGTGTACGTGGCTGGCGCCTTAGCCCGTTCAGCTATAGGCGCCGAGCCAACATTTCAACATTTTAACGTTTAGAGATCACTCTCTAAAAGGACTGCATGGACGCAGATCTTATAATCAACGTATGAAAATAACCTCTTCGTTCTTTCGCCAAAGTTGTTTTCACATTTTTGGTGTTTCCCACCCCAGTTGTTTCTCTCCTCGGTCTCGCCCTCACCATCTCCTTCTCTTCTAACAGATGCTGCACAGACATAGACTCACACTTCGTTTCCAAGTCACAAGCTGATGCCATTGTCCATATGTGTGGTCAGAAGTCATGGGATGAAAAACATTCACACGGACGGACGGACGCACAGAGGCGTTTGGGCGATCACGCTTGCCGGACTCCACACAAACGCAGCCTTCTCTCCAGCCCAGATAAGAGCATGAGTGGGAAAGTGCTGCCGCGCTATCTCATTTCCCCGGGTGGGTGCTGCAGATAAGTGGCCTCCCAGGCCTGGACAATAATACCAGCCTGACAGTTTGCCCCTCCTGGCCCTCCTGCGAAGTCTCTGCGGTGCTGGGGTGGAGTCCAGCAGGGAGTGATGCTGCTCTGAGCAGAGTCAGGCAGAGGCCATGATGGTGAGGGGCGCTCTTGGGGGCTGGGAGGGAGCGTGAAGCCCGTGACTGAGGCACTGCTGGAGACGTGCTGGAACCAGACTGCTTCCTGCAATCACGGGGGTGAAGGCAGCAAGTTCATCAGAGGGACTGTGGGGGCCTTGGCGTCAGGCCAGGAGGCAGGATGGCAAAGTGGCGCTGCAATGGTTTGCGGGTGTGCAAACCTTCCTGTCTCTCCAAGGCCCGCAGGCAGGCGGGATGTGAAGGCAGCCTTCCCCTTCCTCACCGTGCACCTGCTTGCTCACCCCTCACAGGCCACACTGTGCAGTCGGTAGGTCAGCCCGTGCCAGGCACTCTGCAGCCCCAGAGAATACACAGAGCAAGGAGCCCACGCCTGCCCTACGGACCTCGCGGTCTGGCGAAGCTTCCAAGCTGCCTTCCACCATTGTAATTCTTGCTTATGTCTCCTGCTCCGTGTGTTCCTTGACCCTGTGTCTGACATTGGTGGTCTTGGCTGCACTGATGCACCTTTTAAGTTGTTTTTCCTATGTGTCAAGTACCACTGGTGGGGGTTACTTAGCATGATGGGTAGTTGTGTCTTGGCCTGAGGCCAGGGAGCTCTTGGTCCCCAGAGCCCATGAGACTCTGCTTGGAAACTCTGAGACCTTGTCAGGCTGTGCAGAGTGTGAAAGCCGCCCACATCCACAGTTTGCTGTGATTCTTCCCACCTTCTTTTTTTTTTTGAGACAGAGTCTCACTATGTCACCCTCAGTACAGTGCTGTGGCATCACAGCTTACGGCAACCTCAAACTCTTGGGCTTAAGTGATTCTCTTGCCTCGGTCTCCCAAGTAGCTGGGACTACAGGTGCCCGCCACAACACCCATCTATTTTTAGACATGAGGTCTTGCTTTGTCTCAGGCTCTTCTCAAACCTGTGAGCTCAGACAATCCAGCCACTTTGGCCTCCCAGAGAGCTGGGATTACAGGAGCCACGGCTCCTGGTCCCACTTCTCCCTCTTTTCATTAAAAACTGACCACCAAGAAGGAGGCCTATAACACACCCTTCTAACTGGTTAAGGTGCTACAGGGCAGGTGGTGTTTGTTCAAGTCAGAATACGGAAAGAGAAAAGCCTAATAAAAATGCAGGATGCCTCCGCCGAGGTGGTATTTCGTAAAAGGTGGGTGAAAAAGTGCCGTCTGATGAGACACAGTGTCCCGGCCCCTCCTGCTCCCAGGGTTACTCCCTGACTCCCTGTCTGTCTCCGACTTCATGGAGAGAGGAGCAGGGTCCACTGTAGAGATGACTCTGGCCACAGAAGGGTGAAGAGTTGTCCGGAGTCTGTGCAGAGCACACAGGCCTTGTACCGCCCAGAGGTGAGTTCCTGGGAGAAGGCCTGGGACAGGTGTTTACTTGGGGCTTCTGGAGGGCACGTTCTCTGCCTGTTGACACCTGACCCTTCCCGTGCAGAAGAGGCATGAATGTGGCTTTCTCCTTATGTTGGACACATTCTGCTTCTCCATCCAGTGACCCTGAAGGCTCAGAGGAACTTAAACTGTCTAGGCACCAGGAATCAGTGTGCCCTGCCTTGGATAGGAGCACAGAGGGCCCAAGGGGACTTCAGAGCCCAGCACATGGGGGCCAGGACTGCTTTGGGGGTCACAGAGCCCTGTGTTCAGACACTCAAAGGATGGTGCTGTCACGCTGGTGGGTATGGAGAAAGCCAAGCAGAAGCCGACCACTTTAGAGCCCACCACATCATAGAGACCACCACCACCAGCAGACAGGCCCAGTAATAGCAGTAACTCATGTTGACTGGGTGCTTACTACTTAGTGCTGGGCACGAAGTCATTTATTAATTTACTTGATCCCCACAGCAATGGTTTGAGGTAGCAACAATCATAAACAGATTGAGCTCAGGAGTTCGAGACCAGCCTGAGCAAAAGCGAGACCCTGTCTTGACTAAAAATAGAAAAACTGAGGCAAGAGGATCGCTTGAGCAATCCAGACAGGCCACTGAGGTCCAGAAAGGTTAGGTGACTTTCTTTGCTAAGTGTCTTGGTTGTGAGAAGCCCAATGAACAGGGCTCGAGAGCCAGAGCCTGTCTTCTCACAGGGGACAGCAGAAGCTCCATTTTGACTGGGGCAGTAACCAGCTCCCTTAAAGCATTGGACCAAAGTGGAAAAAGACATTAACAGTGAAGCCACCGGAGCAGTGACACAACCAGGCAGGACGTGGCTGTGTCCCCGGGCTGTTGCTTGTGTGAGCAGAACGCCCTTCACTCCCTGTCCTATATAACATCATAAAGAAAGCAGGTCGAGGGGTGAGGAAGTGGACACCTGCGTCTGGACAGTGATGGAGACTTTAATTCCTCCAGTGGATTAAAAATGACTGCACTGAGATGTCTACACTGACCAGATGGATGGGCTGCGGTCAGCAGCATGGGGCTCCCAGGAATAGAGACCTGCTGAGAAGGAGCCTCCTTCTGTTCACCTGTGCCCGGCTCAGCCACCGGGCACCGTGCTGTGGCACAGAGGAGAGTGGCCATGAGCTGGGGCAGTTTCAGCCCCGATGCAGGGACCCCCAGTGCAAGGTGTGGCTTCTCTCATGGCTGACACTCCGCAGAACTCTTGCCGGTGCCAAAGTAACCAGATCCCAGGCTGGCCTCTGCCTCAGTGCTCCCTCCTGCTCCCTGCCTGGGAGGCCTGGCCAGCTGATAGGAGCTGGGTCCCTCAGATGAAGTCATCTGTTTTGGTGCCAGGGAAGGGAAGGGCTGGGGGATCAGGTGGAGGGGCCACCAGGGCCAGGGCTCTGTCTGCTGTTCCCAGGCTGGCGCCGGAGGGAGGAAAGACTGGGTCTTGTCTGGGGCTTGCCTGTGGCCCAGGGGCAGTGGGTGTGAATGAGGCAGTGGGAGGGCAGGACCTGGCAAGGACGCCTGTGCTTTGTTAGAAGACTGGGAGGAGGGATGAGAGCTGGCTGGTAATGTCAGGATGGGGGGCTTGGAGGGCTCTTGCTGATGTTTTCCATGATTTTATCAGTGATCTGATTCACAGGAGATTTAGCATTAGCTCGTGTAATTATAAAGGTTTTCTATTTTTAATGGGATCACATTTAATTTAGAAGTTAACTCAGAGTTGATATGGTTGTCATATTGCATCTTCTTGTCCAAGAACACTGAAAATCTTTCCATTTGTTCAAGACTTCTTCTGAGTCCCTCACCAAAGTTGGAAAGTTATCTTCAGTGTTTGTGCACTTTGGGGTACGTTTCCTTCTACACAGTTTGTCTTTGTTTGCTACTGTAAATAAGATCTTTTCTTTCTTTACTTCCAGCTGATTGTGCTGGCAAACTTAGGAACAGATTAATGACTATCTGGCTGGATTGTTTTGAAGATAAGAAATATTATATAAGAAAGCACCTACCATATGTCTTGGAACGTGTCTTTTCTGACTTTTTGTCACACAGAATCTGGGTATTAGAATGTGACACGTTATCAATTCTTATTATCTTCTAACAGATTCAGATGCACTTGACCATGATTGAACTTGTGTTTGATGACAAGACGCTTAACTCCATCAACCGAACTGAGCCCGGGCAGACTGTGCCCATGTCTCTGACATCGTCCAGTGCTGTTCTTTTCACTGATTTGCCATTACTGGTTTGGTTCCCACCTGCCTCGTTTTCCAAATTCGGTTCTTTCCTTCTACATGCAATTTTTTTTTTTTTTTTTTTAGACAGAGTCTCAAGCTGTCACTCTGGGTAGAGTGCTATGATGTCATAGCTCACAGCAACCTCCAACTCTTGCACTCAAGCGATCCTCTTGCCTCGGTTTTTCTATTTTTAGTAGAGACAGGGTCTTGCTTTTGCTCAGGCTGGTCTTGAACTCCTGAGCTCAAGCAATTTACCTGCCTCAGCCTCCCAGAGTGCTAGGATTACAGGCGTGAGCCACCGTGCCCAGCCTACATGCATTTTTAATGTATAATTTTTCAAAAACTTAAGATACAATTGATATGTCCTACCAACTCATCTTTGCTAATCATTTCCATTTCCTAAGCATTTAGAAATTAATTTCTTGGCTTGGCACCTATAGCTGAAGCGGCTAAGGTGCCAGCCACAAACACCTGAGCTGGTGGGTTCAAATCCAGCCTGGGCCTGCCAAACAACAGTGACGATTACAATCAAAAAGTAGCCAGGTGTTGTGGTGGGCACCTGTAGTCCCACCTACGTGGGAGGCTGAGGCAAGAGAATTGCTTAAGCCCAGGAGTTGGAGGTTGCTGTGAGCTGTGATGTCACTGCACTCTACCAAGGTGACAGCTTGAGGCTCTGTCTCAAAAAAAGAAGAAAAAAAGAAAGAAATTGACTTCCTTTATAAAACTGAAAGACTTCCTTTTCCCCTCCATGAAAAAATTCCCCCTTCCAAACCACAGTGTAAAACGTCATTTCTTTGGCTATCCCTGTCTGAGGTGAGGTTATAGGCAAGTGCACACTTTTCCAGCTCTGTTACACTCTTTCTGTTAAAAGTTGCCTCCTGGCTGGGCGCCTTGGCTCGCACCTGTCATCCTAGCGCTCGGATTCGGAGGCAGGTGGATCGCTTGAGCTCAGGAGTTGGAGACTAGCCTGAGCAAGAGCTAGACCCCGTCTCTACTAAAGATAGAAAAACTACCCGGGCATTGTGGGGGGGGATCTGTCATCCCAGCTCCTGGGGAAGTTGAGGCAGGATGATCGCTTGAGCCCAACAGTATACATATAAAGTTGCGTCCAGTAAGTAGAAAGACCCACAGGATGGGGTCGTCTCTGCTGCTGGCACGAACCGAGAAGACGGGCAGGCTGTGCCCCCTGGCGGTGGACACAGGAGCCGCAGTTTGGCCCAGGCCTCCCATCCGTTCTCCCCTGCCGGCTTTTTGCAGTGTGGAGGAGGAAATCAGTGCCGAGTGAGGGAGAGCTCCACCCCACACTCCTCACACTGAGGAGCTTCCACAGCCTCCTCCAGGTTTGAGTCCCTTTGGGACCACTATCAGGTTACATTTAATTTTGGTCCAGTTTCCAAGACTGACAAGGGTGGAAAAGGTTAAAAAAAAATGTTGGCGGCCCACTAGGTCTGCCGATTTCCTTATACAAGCAGGATGTGGTGCATGGGGCCCCAGGCTGCGCCTCAGAAGACCCGGGGTCTAGTCCAGTTTCTGGCCTCACTAGGTGCATGACCTTGGCAAAGTCCCTTCCCTTTCTGAGTCGCAGGTTCTCACTCTCAGAGGTGCTTCCTAAAGGTCTGTTGCAAACTCATCTCCAGGAGTCTGTTTCCAGGTGAGAGACCTGTGAGGGGCAGCAGGTCCTCCCTGGCCCACACTTGGAGCAGATTTCCGGAGTTGGACCCAGCTGTGGAAGGAGCTGGGTACAGACTCATTCTCGAACCCTCTCCACCCAGTAATCAGGACACCGATTGGTGCCCCTTGGTTTGAATTCTTGTGTGGGTCCTGGCTCCCATCTGCTTTGTGACTAAGACCACGTTTTAACCTCTCTGTGTCTTTATTTCTTCTGTAAACTGTTATGTTCTGCAGACAGTCTTGTGGAGAAATTGCAGCACAGAGGGGCCTTACCTTTAAATATCTACTTTTATTTAAAATTTGGCATTATTATTATTTTATTTTATCATATACTTTTTAGAGACAGAGTCTCACTTTATCGCCCTCTGTAGTGTCACAGCTCACAGCAACCTCCAACTCCAGGGCTTAAGCAATTCTTTTGCCTCAGCTTCCCGAGTAGCTGGGACTACAGGCGCCCGCCAAAATGCCCGGCTACTTTTTTGTTGCAGTTTGGCTGGGGGTGAGTTTGAACCTATCACCCTCAGTATATGGGGCCAGAACCCTCCCACTGAGCCACAGGCGCCACCCAATTATTATTGTTGATAGACATGATTAGAGGACTTGGCGGAAGGGAGGATGATACCTCCAGGTGGGATTGGGTAAAAAAAGGCTTGACTTATTATTATTGTTTTTATTTTCTACTTTCGTGCATAAAATTTACCACCATAAGCACTTTTAGATGTACAGTACTGGAGTGTTAAGTATGATATATTATTATAGAACAGATCTCTAGCATTTTATCTTACAAAACCCAAGCTCTGGGTCTGCTTTGCACATGGAATGCCGACTCTGCTTGGCGTTGTGCTGATCACTAGGACCTCAAAGAAAAGGAAGTAACTGATTGTCAAGCAGGACTTTAGAAACGACAGGGGCTTCAACTACTAGTCCCCCCACCCCCATTGAACCCTAAGCAGGTGCTGTAAGGCTTTGTGAGGCAGCAAAACGGGCAGAGTCTGCCACCTGGTGGTAGAAAGGAGTCATGACCCATAGGGGGTGCTTCTTGCTGCGGGAGAGAAACAGGGAACTGGAAGGGGAGGAAGGCTTGGTTTAGCGCCAGGCGTGCAGAGCTGCAGGAACTGTTTTGATGCGTGAAAGTTGCTTTTGCCCTCACACGGAAGGGTTTCTTTCAGCCTCATAATCCATTTAGACTTGGCATGTATGACGGCTCATGATTACTTATTTATTTCATAATTAAGAGATAATAAGATAGCTTCCTCTACAACTTGGCCTAGGGTGACAATGTAGCTATTCACTGTTGTAAAAGGAAAGGTGAACAATTGAATAGCATTTTGTGGCCTGCATTGTCCCCCTCCCCCAGATTCTCTCTCGTCCTCCCTAGGTCATGTTTGAAAGTGTACTGGTCACTATCTGTCGGGGAGGAGGCACAAAGTGGCATGGGGGAAGGACACCCGGGTTCTGTTGGGCTCCGTTATCAACTTGGTTACAGGCTGACAACCCAGCCTTGTCTCAGGAGTCTGGGAGCTTTACCACAGTAAAGCAGGTGAAGATAATTTCATTAGCGTGGATGTATCTGCAAACTCAGATGCCATCAAAGTTCTGCAAACCAATATTGAAAAGACAAATAGCCCCATAAAAAAATCGGCAAAAGACTTGAACAGGCATCTTATAATTGAGGCTATTGAGATGACCAACAAACATATGAAAAGATGCTCAACACTTTACTTATTGAGTAAATGCAATTAAAATGGCAATAAAATGACGCACCCACCAGAAGGGTGACGGTATGGGGAGACTGGCAATGCTAAGTGTCTGTGGAGGTGTGTGGCAGCTGGAACCCTCACTTACCGTGGTGGGAGCTGGCATGACCACGTTGGAAACTGTCAGCATTTACTGAGCACATATTAATATCCAGAAAAGAAAAATATATGCACAAAAATGTTCTCAGCAGTTCTATTTTATTTTTCTTCAGTTTTTTTTTGGGGGGGGATGGCTGGGTTTGAACCTGCCATCTCCAGCATATGGGGCAGTCGCCCTACTCCTTTGAGCTACAGGTGCCACCCAGTAGTTCTATTTTTGATAGGTAAAAAGTGTAAGCAGACCAAATACACATCGAGCAGTGAACACTTAAATTTGGGCTCTGTGCAGTAATAGAAAAGGATGAACTGCTATTAGATGTAACCTAATGGATGCTTTCTTTCTTTTTTATTTATTTATTTTTGAGACAAGGTCTTGCGATGTCAGTAGGGCTGGGGTGTCATCATAGGTCACTGCGACCTACCAGTGGGTGCTACTATTGATACCAGAATTTCGTCTTCAGTGGGTTCTTGGTCTTGGTGATTTGAAGAATAAATCTGCACACCAGGGCAGCACTTGTGTTCAGTGGGTAGCAGGCCAGCCCCATATACCTAGAGTGGCAGGTTCAAACCCAGCCCCTGCCAAACTGCAACAAAAAAATAGCTGGGCGTTGTGGCAGGCGCCTATAGTCCCAGCTACTCGGGAGGCTGAGGCAAGAGAATTACCTAAGCCCAGGAGTTGGAGGTTGCTTTGAGCTGTGACGCTACAGCACTCTACAGAGGGTTAATAAGTGAAACTCTGTCTCAAAAAAAAAAAAGTAAATCTGTGGACCACAGATCAGTGGTAAGACAGGATTTATTTACAGAAAAGAATACAAAAACAGCAAAGCTCCTGGCAGCGAGAGACAACCCAAGTCAGGAGAAAGAGAAAAGTTCTCTCTCTGTCTTTGTCTCTGTCTGTCTCTCTCCCCCCGGCTCTTTGTCTAGGTTTGTGTGTGTGTGTGTGTGTGTGTCTGTGTGTGTGTGTGTGTGTATAGTTACATGGGGCCCTCTGTAGTTACATTTAGTGGGGCTCAGTAGTTACATTTAGCCTGTCTGGGACCCTCTGTGACGTATCTGGGACACTCAGCAGTTACATTTAACTTGTCTGGGACCCTCTGTGACCTATTTGGGATCCTCAGTAGTTACATTTGGGTGTCTGGGAAGTGAATGAATGGCTACAATGCCTTTCATTTTCAAGCCTAGGAAACTTACATGAAATTGACCAGGCCTAGAAAATAGGGGTTCCCTGTTCAGCCATAAGTTCAAGGGGAGGGAAACCTAAGGTGCAGGTGTCTCCCCAGCAGTTGTCTGGCCCCTCTGGCTGCTGGAGCCTCCTGCAGGGTCCCCCTGCCTACCGTCCAGCCCGCTGGTTCCTCTGCTCCCTGCCACCCCATCAACACTGCCAAGGCAGAGGCAGCCTGTCCACACCCCCCCCACCCAGCTCCACAAGCTGGCGGGGACGCCACTTGTCCTGGATCACTATCATCACCATTAGCTGGCTAATTAATTTGTGATGATAAAGAAAACGAAAAGTCTCAGATGATGCTGGCAGGTTGGTGAAGGTGCTAGTCCTTCTCATCCAACTTCAACCTTCTGGGACAGTTGCTGGACAATGAGCAGAGCCTGAAACTGCTGGCTGCTGTGCAGGGGGATGGGGGTCTCTGCTCAGGACACCTGAGCCCCTGCCAGGCCCCCGCACCTGGGCCCCCGTGTGCCTGTGGGAAGTGGGAAGGCTGTAGCAGCGTAAGGAGCTGCTCTCCCACTGGCTCCATGTGAAGGACTCTGGAGACCAGCTGGGTGGTCCCTTAATGTGAGGACAAAAGCTGCTCAGGTCCCCGAATCAAAGCAGATGTGGAAGGCACTATTTTCCCAACAGGTTGATTCCAACCCTCCTGCCTGATCAGGGCAGAAGTTCTCTGCTGGTGGCCAGTGGAGAAGACCACGGACTTTGTGAGATGACCTCTATCTGGCTTTGACAGGGGGTCACTCTATTGCTCCGGCTGGGGCAGGAATGCAGGGGTTCAGGCCATGTCCTACAGCTGGCCATGCTTCCAAGGGGCCAGGCCTGAACCTTGGGTCTCTCCAGGACCCAGTGTCTTGCCATGCTCAGTCCCATCTATGGGGATGTCTGGGCAGGAGCCCAGCCATATGCTCCCCGATAAAGGCCAGTTTCAGGACACTTAGGAAGTCTGTCTGCTGTTCTGCGGGAACTTCAAGCAGGAAAGGGTTGGGGGCAGCTGGTCTTGCTAACAGAATTCTTCCTTTCTTAGCGTCTGCCACATTGCAGTGATGGTGGTGGTCATAACAATCTCGGGGGGACGACGTGAGCCGGTTCTGCTGTGTGGAGCTCAGGCTCCATGATGCAAGCCTTCATCTCAGGCCTTAGAGCCCTCAATCCCTGACCAATGGCCAGAGAGATCAGGAACTGGCTTTAGAAGGATCCCACAAAAGTGATGCTTAGTGCAAGAGCACTCCTTTCTTCCTCTTCCCATTCCCAGTAGCTCATTCTGCTAAAAATAGTCATTTCCTGCCTGGTGTTTAAGCTTTTTTTTTTTTTTTTTTTTGAGACAGGGTCTAACTATGTTGCCCTTGTTAGAGTGCGGTGGCATCACAGCTCACAGCAACCTCAACCTCTTGGGCTTCAGTGATTCTCTTGCCTCAGCCTCCTAAGTAGCTAGGACTACAGGTGCCTGCCACAACGCCTGGCTATTTTTTTTGCAGTTGTCATTATTGCTTTTAGCTGACCCGGGCCGGGTTCAAACCCGCCAGCCTCGGTGTATGTGGCTAGCATCATAACCACTGTGCTACGGGCACTGAGCCGTGTTTGAGCTCTTGAGATGCAACATTAGGGCCTGGGTAATGAGGTAGAGACGGGAAGCGCAGAGAGGTTAAGGCAGACGGGGACGGGGCCACCAAGGAAGGGGCTCCCATTGGCTAGGTTGGGAGAGGCGTCAGGGTTTGCTGGCTGGGAGCTGAGCTGCTTCTGTGTGTGACGGCCTGGAAAGGAGGAGAGACTGGCTTTGGGGAAGAGTCACTGAAACTCCACCTCTGGGCCCCTTTAATGAGACATGACAGACTCCCCTAGGACTATCTGGCAGCTGACTGTGCTTTTTCAGGATGTGTGACTTGGGCAGACACAAGCCTAGGACTGGTGGGAGACAAACTTCCTCCTCTCTGGGCGGGTACCTCTCATGGACTAGTTTTTTGTTTGTTTGTTTCTTTGTTTTTATAAATCTGCATTGTCCCCTGAAGCTCTCCTCCACCTTGGCCTCAAAACTTCTTGTGTCCTAGCAAAGCCAGCAGATGACCTCCTGGATTGCAGGAGAGCCACTGGGTCATGCTATGATTATTCATGTGCCTGTGTCTCCTGAAAGCCTCCGAGCGCCCTGAGGCTGCCGACCACCTTGCCTTTTTCTGCATCTGTCTCACCAGGAGTCTGGGAATGTGCAGTCACTGGAAAATGTTGATTTTCATAGCAGAGCTTTGTTCACTTGGAAAGCCTTGCCTGGCCTGGGCTTCCCTTATTGCATTGACAGGATGTGGGAATAGAAGGTGTTCCCTACCCCCCCAAAAGAAAATGAACGCTCTTTGTTTAGAGCCTGGGTGAATGGTGTACCCCAACACTCGTGTCCACCAGGCCCTCCAAATGAGTCTCTATTTGGAAAGAGTCTTTGTGGATGTAATTGGTTAAGATGAGATCATACTGGATCAGGACTGGACTAGGGTGGGCCCTACGCCCACAACTGAAATTATTTTTTTTTTAAATCAAAGTGCTACTTTTGGGGCTGCACCTGTGGCTCAAAGGAGTAGTGTGCCTGCCCCATATACTGGAGGTGGTGGGTTCAATCTCAGCCCTGGCTAAAAACTGCAAAAAAAAAAAAAAAAAAAAACCCAAAGTGCTACTTTATTAAATGAGTTATTCTGCAAAATATGAACATCAATATAATTATGATTGTAAAAAAAAATTTATAACAAGTATGGACTGATTTTCAGATTTTCAAATCAGAGTCGACATTTACACAGAATTGTCTTTGCACGAAGCCCAACATAACAGCATAAAAATGAGTGTTTCTGCAGCCCCTTTGTTTTTGCTGATCGACAATTTGTCAGAAAAGCAGCGGCAGGTTTGTGACCTGAGGTCTGAGACGGTGGAAGAGTCAAAGGCACCATGAATTCACCTGTAAACAGCTGTGTGCCTGAACACCAGACAGTTCTGGAGGAGGTGGAGTCTTGGGATGCTTGCTGTCAGGGTGCTGCTGGGAGGTCTTAGGGCCTGGCGTCTGTGTCCTGCAGACAGTGCAGGTAAATGTCAAGGCAGCTTTGCAGCAGCCTGTTGGTCACGTCCTTGCTTCTTCCTCTCTCTGTCCAGCTTGCTTTTCGGCAATTTTTCTGCTGAGATTGAATCTTCTGCTGTCCACAAGCTGTATCTTCCTGCGGCGGCCTCCTCCCCACGCCCCCACACAATTGCACGCCTACAACTGGGATTCTTATAAGAAGGACATGTGAAGACCCAGTGGCGTACGCAGAGAAGGGCCAAGGTCGTGTGACGACAGGGCCAAGATTGGAGAATGTGGCTGTAAACCAAGAAATGCCAGCACCCAGCAGAGGTTAGGAAGAGGCCAAAGGGACTCTTCCCTAGAGCTTTGGGAGGGAGCAAGGACCCAGATGATGCCTTAATTTCAGACTTCTAGCTTTTAGAACACTGAGAGAACACATTTCTGTTATTTATTTATTTGAGTCCGAGTCTCACTTTGTCCCCCTAAGTAGAGTGCTGTGGTGTCATAGCTCACAGCAACCTCAAATTTTGGGGATCAAGCAATTCTTTTGCCTCACTGTCAGTTCCAAGGAGCTGGGACTACAGGTACCCGCCACAAGGCCCGGCTATTTTTAGAGACGAGGATCTCACTCTTTCTCAGGCTGGTCTCAGAACCTGTGAGCTCAGGTGATCCACCCGCCTCAGCCTCCCAGAGTGCTGGGATTACAGGCATGAGCCACTGCACCTGGCCCTTCATTTCTGTTATTTTGAGCTATCTAAGGTGTGGGTAATTTGTTACGGTAGCCCCAGCAAATGAACACATAGCCCAAACTTTAAACCTCCAAGTTTATTTCTGGAAAAACAATGTTCTGGCAAGGTGTGGGTGGGCTGGGTGTGATCAGCACGTGGGTGGGTTGGGTGTGATTAGTAGGTGGGTGGGTTGGGTGTGATCAGCTCGTGGGTGGGTTGGGTGTGATCAGCAGGTGGGTGGGTTGGGTGTGACCAGCACGTGGGTGGGTTGGGTGTGATCAGGACCTGGGTGGGTTGGGTGTGAACAGCAGGTGGGTGGGGAGTGATCAGCTCCTGAGTGGGTTGG